>CM076581.1:1089480557-1089618556 GCA_034641835.2 Pinus albicaulis
GGTGGTTTTTATTCAGCACAATCCCATCTACAAAAATGTCTCTATTTTTTTTCATAGCGATCACTATTTGGAATTTATGCACTCATATTTGAGGCCTATTATCTAGAACTTTCAGTAACTAGATTTGTGTGAAATTTTTAAAATTTGAATTGGAAGAGGTCAGGATCAACATCCACGTGGCATAATGACATATCAGAAATCCAATACACTCAGAAAATTATTTGGTGGCATTTGATAAGGATTATTAAAGGGATTTGTTGAGCTATTTAATGAAAGAAGAGTCCTTTTTGTATTCAAACTCTGCCAAAAAAAAATATCCCTAGGAAGTCTCAAAGTGATGTAATTCTATTTGAAATAGGTCTCTGAGGTAGAAATTCGAAGTTAGCAAGGTTGAAAACCACTTTTATGAGCCCTCACACTATAAATGAGATATTTTTAGAGTTATAGAAGGGTTGATGGATGTAGATTACTATGTTACCATGTCATTTTCTTTCACACAGCTAATAAAAAGTTACATAAGAATTTTTTCAGACCTGAGATCCTGATTTGAATCTTATGTGTTTGTCTCCTTTATCTTTTCAATCTTAATTCAGCTTAATCATACATAATTAGTTGGAATTCATAAATCTTATGCTCCAACTTCCTTTATGTATTATGTTTGTTGTCAACATTATTTTTGTAAGATCTCATGTGCCTCAGCTTCCATGAATGATGCTTGTTTGTAATTGAGTTTTCATGATGAATCCATGCCCAATTGTAGCCCTCACACATGTTTCACCTGAAAAAAATCATCCAAAAAAGATATGAGGGTTATCCATTAAAGCTTGTCTATTGAATATCATATCTTTTCTTAAGAGAGCCATTAAAGCTTGTTTATTGAATATCATATATTTTCTTGAGAGAGCCCTCTCTGGTTGAAAGGGCTAACTTCCAACCCTAATTGGTTTGAAATAGCTACATTGAATTGACCGTTGAGCAGCCCAATTAGTCTCAGTTTGGTGATAAAAATATTAATGTATCAGTGTTTGCCATTGTATTACAAGAACTTATATATATGGGACTCTTTGTATAATTTTAGTATTTCTAGCCCATTGACACCAACATATCATGTATCGTGTATTATTTTTCTTATACCGACATTGTTGGGTGCACCATTATTCCTTTCACTCAGCCATCTCGAAGGGGTATGCCTCCCCCACCTCATTGAGCTCATGTACACACGATAAAGGAGACTTATTTCTAAAAAGTAGGTCTCGCCTCCTACATTTTAATTTCTTCCCTTTTCTACCATAACACACTCTCTCTTTATGCCTACCCTTTTGTTATACTCCCTTTTATCACATCTAGTCATTAATCCTACTAATGGGATCAATCAAAATCTTATTCACCCTTGTCAACATCATTGCATGAATCCCTAAGCATACCTCCTTCATTTCCCAGAACTTCTTCCTTACACCACCTCATCTGAGCTTGTTTTAGGACAATTTCTCCCTAGATTTTCTCTGAAAAGTGTTCACCGACATGTTTCTCCACTATGGCCAGTGTTGATCATGTATCGAGTGGTCCCCTTTGCACCTACGCCAGTTCTATAAATTCAAGAAAAAGAGAAAGTTTCTGTAAGCATCCTCTTCTAGAAGTTTCCAAAATTTTTTACAACCATTTATCCCATATAAAACTTTATGATCCTATCCTATATTTCTTTATAGTTTTCGTCGCTTATCCTTTGATCCCATCCTCCCATCAGAGGTCTATCTAAAACCTTAGATTTATAATTGGATAAGAAATCCCAACATACCCTACTCCTATATATATTTACAACCTTCCATAAGAAATGGGTTGGATTTTATGAAGTGATTCTACCCTTATGCTGCTGAGGTGAAGAGGTATTATTCCATGCATTTAGGGTGATTGGAGGTGCATATTGTGACAAGGAAAGGACAAGAAAAGTTGGAGGAGGTATTCTACAATATCAAAACCTATTTGTGGTTATATCCTTCCATTTATATTAATGCAAATAATTTTTTGATTTCCTACATGTGATGTCGTTATTCCATATATGTCAATGTAACCATGTTGATCTATTCAATAGAGTACTTAGATGATGCTACATATATATCATAGTTTCTTGGCTTGTAGCGAAGCATGTGACAGATTCCAAGTATAATTCATTTTTTCATCTATTTACTTTAAGGAAATCATTAGGTTCCTTGTCTCTCTCTGTTGTTCTAGGTTGGCCACTGGAGCTAAGGGGTATTATTTTGTCCATAATTGTAAATCCCTCATAAAAAGTTGGCAAATCTACTGGGAATGGTGTATTCCATCGATGGTTTTCATTGTCCATTTTTTTTTAATTACCTATTGGATAGACCTTTTTTGGTTTGATTAGTGAATAAAAAACCTACAAAGTGATTTTATAGAATTTATTTTTCAATTTTTGTGTCGGACTATTCCATCCCTGGACCATCTCTCCCCTAGTGCTTATGATAGAGCATCGCACCACCCCTAGGTCCACTCTGTATTAGCATTGCAAAGCACTGGTGCCTCTTCTACACTAGCATTGGCCCCTATTTTGCACAAACTTTTCCTTTCTTTCTGAGTTTCTCTTTGACCAACCTACCTCTAGCTGACCTTCCCCGAGTCTTGACTGTCTTGTGGTATCTCTAAATCCTCCTTTTGGAGTGAATTTGTTTTTTATTCCCGTTGGTAAGAATTGGTTTTAATTTTTCTTTTTTCTTATCGTTTGTTCTCTTGAAAATTGATTTTGTTTGGTCATTGACTGCTTGGATGAATTTTTGTTCTAGTCCTAATTCTAAAAAGTGCATTTGAATTAGTGATTAAACATTTGCATCTTAGTTTTCTTCATTTAAAAAATTAAGTGTGTTGAAAATAAAAAAAATTCATTTGGCATTTATGGTTTTGTATGTGCATTGATATATGAACGGTCACATTGAAAGGGAAATTGAATCTTGCATCTTTTTTTGTGTAGGTTTTATATTGCATATTGATTTCTCTCCCCTTCCTTAGCTAGATTTTCATTGAAAGAGAAACATTTCCATTTCCTCATGCTACATTTTCATTTTAGTATATTTAGGTGACATTTTTGGTGAGCCCAAAACTGAAACTTAATCAAAGATAAAAAGTAAAATTTATTGAATCAACCTATGTAGAATTTGTAGCATCAACTCAAACGCATAGAGGTCTAGGCTAGAGACGTGTTTCAGCATCGTTAAACATAGGAGTTGTTATTGTTTTCTAGTGTTGCATACTCGGGGTGATAGCCCATTCCACATATGTGACTATATAGGATTGTTCTCCATGTACCATTGGATATACTGGATGGCTCTCCATGCACATAAAGTATTAGGGAATTCTCTCATTGAATGTTTACGCATTAGGAAACAATATTATAGACTGCACTCCCATGTACTGTCGAGCATATTTTTGGAATCCCCTATAGGTTGCTATCCATCCATAGGTAGTTGAGTTTGTTGCCTTGTATACTGTGATACACCGAAAATATCATTTGAGGAGATTGGATACCGTGAATTAAGTCCTTTGTTTGCCAAGGTGTATATTGCAGTTCATGGATCCTTGGTAATCCTTTATGCCTAGATTAACCTATTTTTTATTTATTTATTTTTGTGCTAATAAAATTTATTATCCAACATGGAAGAACAAAATCCCCCACCCTTTCGTTCAGGTAGAATGAAAAATAAGCTTCCTCTTCCACCATAAGATACTCATGGTCATCATTAGAAGCATAATAATATGAAAACTACTAAATCGAGAACATTAGGAACGACTTCTTGCCCTCCTCTTGCTATTCATGCACCAGAATCATTTGTCCCTTTGAGTTATGAGCCTGAGACTACATCTACTCCTGATGATGGCACTGATAAAATCGAAACAAAAATCCATGATTTTTTTTTGCTTGGGGGTGTTGAACCTAAATTTCCTGAGTCAAACACTTTTATTCCTCAGGTTTTCAAACTTGAGGAGCCTCTACCATCTTTACTTCTTATTTCTGTACCTTCCTATTATCATCCTTTGTCTGAGACATAACCTATATATCTTGGACTTGAGGTGAACCTCTTCCATATGGACCTGTGATTATTGAATATATCCCACAACAACAATCTCATCCTTATACTCATGTTAATTTTGAAGGACTTCATTTTTATAAAATCGACCCTCTTCCTCTTCAAAATTCGAAAAAAAAATCCTTTGCATGATTTTTTGGACTTACCCATGAATCCCTCACGACAATATTCATTGGAATTATTAACCATGACTTGAACTAATCCAACCTCTCAATTGTGTCCACCACTATGGTCAAGACATCAAATTTTTATTCCAAATATTTGTTTAAAAAATCACCAAAAACATATTTGTATGGTGCCCTGTCCATCCCATGAGGCTATCATTCTTTATCAGGTAGATTTTCTAGTGTGGCTTCTAGTCCTTGGACCTCCATTATGTAATCCAATTCATGAATATCATCTGGTAATTCTCTTTTGAGTGCCATAGAGTCTGTTCCTCCTCCTTAACTTACACCTATGATTCAGTAAGATGTTGTCCCTTTCGTTAGTGGCCAAGGTTACCTTCAAAAAACTAACTCTCCTTATGTTGGGTACCCTCTATCTGGATCATATTTTCCTCTATAATCAGCTCATACATTGGTAGGAAGGAAAATTGTTTTTGGTATACATAAAATTGGTAATAAGCCTCATCATAGTCCTCCTTATCCTGAATTGGTTGCTAGAGTTTGGAACCCTACTTTTCTTGTTCAAACTAGTTTTTATTGGGAATGATTTTTGAATCCTCAATATGAACCATCTTCTCAAATTCCTATCCATCCATCAGCATCGAAACAACCTAAAATACATGTGAGACAACCTTTACCAGTTGTCGTTGCATCACATTATTTTCCAAAGGTATTTGGTACTTCCCAAGTCCTGCTTATCAAGCCTATAAAAGTCACCTCACATTCTCAACCGCTTGGACAGGGTACTCCTCAAGTTTCTATATGAGAAATTATTCATAGTACGGTGCAATCCCAACCGAACCCACCTTATCATGGGAAAATGGAAGCTCCTATCGAGAAAAAATATCTTCCATATCAACGTATCCCTCAAGTGCCTTTTTCAAGGCTAGAAAATCTAAAGCCAACCATTCCAACAACATTATCGTCATCCCGATGCTCAGAAATAAGGTCAGTTTTATACTGATTATGGAAATACTCCCTATCTTGATACCCAGGTTCCTTATTATTAGAATCCCCCTTATCAGGGAATGCAAGTGCCTGATGCACAATATATTCCTTCATATCAATGTAATCCTTCTCTAAAATTTAATCAACAGTTTGCTTTTGTGGATACTCTCAAATTTGCAAACTTAAATCAAGTCAATAATTACCCCATCGCTCATTCACCACGATGGTTGATTATTCCCACTAAATTTCCTTCGGATATCCAAAAATTCAATGGGAATCTAGTATAAGACTCGTCAATGCACATTACGACTTATAATCTATGGCATTCTTTGAATTCCCTCAACAATGATTCAATTTGATGTTGTCTTTTCCAATGAATGCTTATAGGTACTTCCGCTATGGTATATTGAGTTACCCAGATATTTGTTCTATGATATCAACACTTTGGCCACCACATTCCTCACTCATTTCGAGTTACCCATCATATAAGAAACTGGAAAAGAACTATTGACCAATTTCAAATAATTAGATTCCACTCACATATCATATCACATTCATGAGTGGAGGCGTCACCATCGATTGATAAATACTTATGTCCCCGATCAATTGTTAGCGGAATGGTTTACCAAATCTCTATTGTCACCCATTATAGAATATGCAACTAAAGGTGGAGTCATGACCAAATAAAATGATATTTCTCGTGCACAATATGTGGACCTTTTTTATACCCAATCAGACAGCCTCTATGATAAGACATTGAATGAACTGAGACCTTCAAATACTATTCATCCTTGAACGGGTAAAGAATATGATGCTCGTGATGGCATGATTGGTTCTGCAAGTTCACAATCCATCAATAAACTATTTGGTGTTTATCTTACCACATCTATTCAAAACCCTCAATCACATCCTCCTAAGGATTCTTCTTCTGAGATAAATTTCATTTCATCTGATAAGGGAAAGTCTCCACTGCAACCATGAAGCAAGAAGAAAGGAAAAGGTAAGAAAAATAAATATCCCTCTTTGTAGGATAAATAAACAAATAAGTCTTCCAATAAGAAGAAAAATCCTTGTTACCCATGCTTAATTATCAATAAGGATCACTTTACACACAATTTTCCACACCGCGCTAAAGTGAACGAGTCCCTTAAATATTCCACTTCTCTTGTTGTGTTGACCCACTCATTTCCCAATCAAGAGACCCACCTAGTTTCTTGGAACCCTTATTCATCTAACACGGTTTTGATTCTTTCATCCTCAAATATGAAATATAACGTTACGGGGGGAACTAATAATAAAGGCTATGGTAATGTGAATCCATCCAATGGCTAGGCTACTAATCAACCTACCAATTCTTCATCACCTTGATCTGATCCTAATCTACCTCTGATTCCTATGGAATCGAATATCAAACCTTCGAAGGGAATTATTCATAAGTCTTCTTTCAAACCTTGTTCAAAAGCTTCCAGAATTTATAACATAGTTTAAGACCTGGCTCAGTATCCATTAGCTATGTAAACTCTTGAGTCATTCCAATATTTACCTACCCAAAATAAGGCCTTGTTTTCAGCTATCGGAGGTTTGGATCCATTAGATTCCAGCCTAGTGGTTTTCTCTCATGAAAAATATACTCGTAAGCTTCTATCCCAATAAGCCTTTATAATCCATCTTTTCATCCATGATTAGAACATTCATCATTCTATTGTACATGATGGAGCCACAACCTTCATTATGTCCATTTCTTGCTGGAAGGAAATTGGTTTGCCTCAACTGAGCCAATCAATAACCACATTGAAAGCCTTCAATAAAAGTTAATACAAATCTTATGGGATTTTGAAATACGTTCAAGTAGAATTAGGGGGCAAGACTGTCTCTATAGAAGTTGAAGTTATTGACGCACCACTCAATTATAATATTCTACTGGAATGTACATGGGTTTATGCCATGGCAACTGTCATTTCGAATTAATTTTGTATGATCGCCTTTCCTCATAAAGGTGGGATTGTAGCCATATATCAACTCACATGTTTTTCCTCTAATTCTCATGTTACTGTAAGCGTCCCTCTTGTAGGGGAAGCCCTATAATCCTATCAACATGTCAGAGTTTGATTGTTGAAGGATTAATTGCTTATGGGAAAAAAATTTCTCCCTCCTACTATCCTTCCCAACAAATCATCTAGATTTTCTTATATCAACATGATATCATCATATTATATCCTCGCTGATACATGGATTTTACATGATGATATAGAAATCCAAATTTTTGGCGACCAAATGTCCCTTAGCCCCATTGAGCTATATTATGGAGCCATCTATTTGTATTGTGCGATCCATTCTCTTAGATAAATTGGGTTGATCAATCACTGGATTATAGCACACAATTTTATCCTTTTTCTCATGTATTCTCTAATGAAAAATCATCATGGATATCATGATGCCAGATGATGGGTCATGGTACTAACATCACAATCGCTCCTCCTCAGGAGACTCCATTGGTGATAAGTTTAGTAATGTGTATTTGCCTAATTTTTTTGAACATTTTACGAATCTCATCTCTATTCATGAAGTCAACTTTGAAAATAACCTTTAAAATATCTAGGAGATGATACCTCTCAATATATCTATCAATCTAGGTGTGGTCGAAAATATATACATCGGAGCATCCTGTTCTCCATCTTAGATCGAAATTTATATAGCATTTTTTCATAATTTTTGAAAACTATTTGCTTGGAACTATGAGGAAATGTCAAGTATCGACTGATCCAGGTGCATCTTGATGGCCACCAACCTATTCCATTTGGACCCACACCATTGTTTGTTTAAGTTTTTCAATTTGAACACAACTTACAATTTTTAGCAGTTTTTTGGGTCCTCAACTTCCGGAGCTGTTTTGAGGTCCTAAACGAAGTTTTTTTGGAAACTCGGGAGTAGCATGGAAGTTCCTACAATGCTTATCACATCAGAAGTTGTAGTCCTTAGATAGATATTTCTAATAAGGTATTGAGCGTGTCAAATAGAGATCATATTCCAAAGTTATGTCCCTAGTAAGTTGATGTACCAATTTACCCAAACGGGGCCCACAGTTTTAGCACTTCATCTCCTAGGGTTACGTTTTTAGATTTTTAGGGTATTCCAATATTTCTAAAAAATAAGTAGGCCTTTGGGCCTCATTGTAACATAGTTCAAGGGCCTATAGCCACCACATATCTTCTTAGAGATAAGATACCAGTGTCGTAGCTACTTTATTTCCATTATGCCTATAATAATATTTCAGTCATTTGTTATTAATCAATTGAAGTTTTATTTCCACTGCATCTCTGTGCTTATGTGTATTTCTATATTTCATTGTGTTCCTACATAAATCTGGATTAGTGGTATCATAGCGGTCTACTCTTTCTCTATTTTTCTTTTCATTTCCCCAACAAGGGCAAGGTATAAGGAGTTAGGGCTCGATCTAGTTGAACCCTTGCAATATCAGCCTCGCAAACCTCAACGACCTCTCATGGCAGAAGAAAAGAAATACGAGGGAGCAGGATATCTGTTGGACTATATAAATCACTTATTAAATGACTGAACATCACACATTTTATTATCAATCCAAGGATGTTTGTTTATTCCTATGGAAATTGGACTGTTTGTGCCAATACACCAACAAGAAGTGATTTCAAAGAAAATAAATCGTTGCTAAAGTAAATGCTGGAAATAAATCACTCATGAAGAAATAAAAGAATCTCCAATATTGAAATCACACTTCAATTTATCTGTCTAGCTCACCACACAATAAGTACCCAGCTGGTATCTCTATTATCACATGTGTAACAACATATAAACTATTGAAATCGAAGCAGATATATTCTAAGTTGAAAAACAAGAACAACACTCTATTGATACATAAACTAAAATAAAATTACATACACACAACTACTTTAATCACTGTAATCCCCGCTAAGAAGGAGGGCCCTTCCTCCCTAGTAGGGCACAGGTAGAGAAGGAACTTTAACGGAAACTAAATAGAATCACACATGTAACAACGCTTTTCTCTACTAACCTCTCGACCTCTAGGGCCGAGAAATATATAGTAGTTACATGAGAAAATCAAGGGATAAATCAGTCATGAGAATCTTACGATTCTCATGTTGATCGAAATAGAACACATATAGTTATAACCACTTCCTAATAATGTTATGACCAGAAAATAAATATTACAATTGGAACTCCCCTTAGGTTGTTATCCCAAAAATACAATGCTAACAACTACTACAACTATCATAATGGAAACACAACTATAGTGCAACCGCCAGAGGACATATCAACAACAATATTGATGAGATTAGTCAATGGTACAACTGTATCAGCAGTTCGTCAACGAGTCTATAACAGCATAGTGTAACAGCAGTTTGTCGGCGGGTCTGTAACAACAAGATGTAACAGCATCGCTTTGCTGTAACAACACTATCCAAACTGCTCCTATGAACTCCGTGTCCAAGATATTTAGTGCTACAAATGACATATAAAAAGACAACACAAATACCATCGACCTTCTCCAAACATTCACCATCAATTAGTCATAAAAAGGTATAATAGATCATAATAATTGGTGAATTGGAAAAGTAATGAAAGAAAGGTGAAACAACACAAGTTAGGGTAAAAAGGTAGGAAAAAGGGGTAAAGATACTCCCATTGGTTGTTGTTATGAGGAAAAATAATGAAGATAAGCGTAGGAAAAATATACAAAACCAGCACCCAACATCTTCCCCCAACTGAAATACTTGCATTTCCTCATGCAAACTCATCTCTTATGAGAATATCTTCGATGCTGGTCGGTGAGATCATAAGCACCAACTGTTTCCTCATCTACAGACCTATATCCCTTATTGGTCATCAACTGTTGTACCCAGGATGCTGACTCATACTTAATTCGTAATTGGTCTGGTAATCCTCAATGGGTAACCAGATAAAAGGAAACTTGAACTTCAATCCCAACCACAAAGAACTAAGGGATTGTACAATTTGTGCGTAGGTTGATACATTTGTAACAGCCACCATGAAATTTTAGAATGAGAATGGATCTCCCTTCAATAGCTCGACATTGTTGGCTTACATGCATTTTAAACACCCTATCAAAGCTCGGCTCTTCATCATTTCGAACTGATTGAGGCATAAATCCAAAATTATTCTTCTATAAGTGGTAGCTAGTTATTTAATCTCAGGGGTGCTCAGCATTATCCTGAATTCTCGTCTCAGCTCAGCAGCCCGTCTTGGTTCTACCCAAACCCACAATGTTGTCTTCTCCTCGTTAATCTCCATAGATTTAATGACCAGATGTCATTCAATCTGATTCCTCATTAAGGACACAAAATTCATTAATTGAATATCTCCCATATAAGGTAATATTTTCACAACAATATGTATACTCACATGTTCATAAATAATGTTGTGTAAAAATAATTCACACTGTAAAATTTTCTCATCAAAATCGGAGGCACGGAAAAAATCCAGAAATGTACAACTAGAGAAACATAAATAAGGTCTATCATCCATAATGACTTTCAATTGAAACAAGAAGTAACGTTCCCACAGAAAAATAGGATAGGATGGAGAAGGTCACCTATAGCCCAGCAAGTGGAGGGTGAGGTCATGAAGTTCATGCTTATCTACGGTAAGGTCTCGAATCTTCTCCTATAATAGCAGTAGTTGTTCTTTTTATTTCTTCAGAACTTATTTCTTCTTGTAATTCTCCCACCCTTTCTTCAACTCTTCTTCCATCTATATTTCATGTAAAATGTCTATTTCTCTCTAATGTTCCTTTAGCGAAATCATCCCATCCCGAAGGGATATTTCTTCTTGTTTCCATTTTTGCAGCTCAGAAATTAAGAGGAGTTTCTCGGATTTCCATATCAAGATGGGACTCGGAATTTTCCTAAATTCAATAACTTCATCAACAATAGGTGTACCAACCTTCGCTTCATGGGGTTGTTCCACCTCTGCTGTTGGTTCTTGTGTAACAACAGTCTCTTCGGTGGGTTATTTTGTGTCATCCCCTTTGTTTTTAGCTAGAGTTGCCTATGTGTCCATTGTTGTTTCTTCTACAATAGGAGTGGCCTCCACAAGTTCTTGTGGGTTGGATTCTAGGTCGATTATTATATGAGGCTCTACTTTAACTAATGGTTCTAGTGTAGTAGTAGTATCATCAGTAGGTTCTTGTGTAGCAGCCTCATGCTGTTCTGTTTCTACTTCCATTGGGCTGATATTTTTTTTACGGGCATTATATACCGCTGCTATTAAGTTTTTAAAACATGTCATGCATACTGACACTAGGATTGTTGGAAATACTGAGAGGGGGGAGGGTCAATCATTATTCCTTTCAGTTAGAGCATTAGATAATCTTCAACTATTATCAATTTTTATACAATGATAGCAGAAAACAAGAGGAACACAAATGCACACAGTTTTTAAGGTGGAAACCCACTCCAGGACAAAAAGAACCTAATTCTTTTCTAATAATTCTTTAATATTCAACTCCAATTGAAAATAAAGCTCCAACTTCCAAGAATCTAGAAAATAATTCTTCTTCAGCTCCCACTGGATGGATGCTCCAATGCCCTAGATTCTTCAGTAGTCAACTAAATGGATGCCCCAACACCCAATGAGCTACAACTGACCCTAGCACCACCCTACCACCATATAGAAGAATAAAAGAAGAATGGAATCCCGTACCAGGGAAAATGGTCCACTTTACAATGATATAGAATGATGTAGAAGAAGAATATATACTAGACCATAACCCCAAATTTGACACAACCACCTAATGATGATCCTAGACCTCCCAACACTGCCTCTTCAACCCTTGGCAGATAAACACTAGTACAATTTTTACAATAATGTATTTACAATGACTTAGTAAAATGATACCTTTACAATGATTGTATGCAGTGCTACCCACTTGAAGACTTCATATGATGAAATTCTTGTTGTTTTTATGCACCTTGGTTGTACTCTTGTCATGCTACCCTCTACTGCACTTTGCTTTGATTTGCTACCATATAAATTCTAGTCCATTGCAACCCTTGACAACACATGATCTAGCTTTTTCTTGCCTTCTAGGAGCTCGATATTGAATCTGGTGTATCTCTGTTACCTCAAATCCTCAATATCTGATTCTTGGTCCTGTAGTAGTCCTCTGAGTCGTCTTTCCAATGCCCCAATTCTGACCCAATTTGGATTCTTCAAGGGAAAGTTATATCCAATCTCTCACAATGCCCTAGTTATGGATTGTTTCAGTAGAGCGCACTTGTACGACATGCCACGTGTCATTTTTCTTCATTTGGCTCTGAAATTGATAGCGAGAAAACAAGAGACTGTGCACTATTTTCCACTTTCTATAGAATTCCAATCCGATTCTAAGAGAGAGATTTATGACGAATTTACCAAGGTCACTTATTTGAGATGAATTTCAGGAGCCTGCAAAAACCCTGACTTCCACAGATCATATCTCCAAAAATGTTGTGCACCTTGATCTGAATTTTTTACAGCAGCTTCCTCAGGATTTCGGATTCACCTCATAAAAATTTTAGCTTCTTAATCTCCTTAGAAAAAAAGTTAGAGGGAAAATTCCACGATGACCTGTTTTAGATGGCGAAATCCCTTGCATAAGGAGGAAAGGAGGATCACAATTTATATAAATGCTTAGGTTGAGAGGGGCTTCAACAAGTGAACGTGGGAGGGATTTTAGGAGCTTAAAAAATATTAATTATGAATTTTCAATTACCCATGCCCCAACCCCATGGGCTTTTAGCCCATTAACTGGGGGTACAAACTTCAAACATGAATATCTCTCAAACCGTGAAGAATTACATGGCGTGCCATATATCAACGGAAACATATCGACAAGTAGAAACCATCAAAATAATTATTGACCCAGAATATATTATTTTGGTAAGTCAAAATTCCCATGAAATATTTGGTTAGCCCCTGGTGCTGCTTCGGTTGACATCAATGACAACCCCTGATCAACAATCTCCCCCATTGGCATTGATGGCAACACAAGTACGCCCCCTGCGATCATGAAACCTCTTCCTAAAAAATTCTCTCCCCCTTTGACATTAATGGAAAAGGGTAACTCCCCCTTAAACACAACCATCCTATGGACCTGTACACACTTTCAGTCCCCCTGACACACAATCGTCCTGCAGACCTGTAATATACTTCAACTCTCCCTTTATATTTTGAAAAAGGAAAATCTAATTAGAACTTGGGATAATCCCAAGCTTCTAGCGAAGATATTCCAATGCTGGTGAATATTTAATATGTGATTCTTTTGGTGCTGCTTGGAATCTTGCTACTTGTCCAACTGCTTGCATAACATCTAGTCGGGAGGCTGTTACATATAGAAGACTACTAATCATAGATATGTACAACCTTTGATCCACATCCTTAGATGAGTCATCTATGCTCAATTTGCAACCTGTTACCATTTGAGTAAGGATGGGTTTGCAATCTCCATTTTAAATTTCTCGAGCATTTCCTTGATGTACATGGATTGACATATAAATATTCCTTTCTCTTGCTGAGATATTTGAAGCCGTAAGAAGTATGTCAGCTTAGCAAGTAAAGACATCTCGAAATCACTTTGCACCTTTGTAGAAAACTTCTTACTTAGTCGATCATCATTGCTACCAATTATTGTATCATCCTCTTTAGCTATTAGACATGTTTTAGTTGCTTCATCCAGAACATATATTTCATTTGGAGCTCGAATTTTTGTAGCCACAATTTCACCATACACGCATTTCCTGATTTCACATTTCGTGGAGTTGAATAGTATTTTGTTTCCTTGATCACACATGTGTCCAACACTGAACAGATTGTGATTCATGTTTTCAACCAATAGAACATTCTTGGCCAGAGCATATTTTCTTCTGAGAGTGACAGTATCTAATCCTATAACATTTGAAGATCCATCATTTCCAAAGGACACAGTTCCATCCTTCTTCTCTTTTAGAGATAGAAATTTATTTCTATCTGTTGTCATATGCATTGAGAAACTGATATCAACATACCACACATCTTTTTTCTTTCGAGCCTTGAAAGCGAGAGCACAATTATCATTCTTCTTCTTCTTCTTCCATGTTCGTTCGTTCTATGGCTTCAAAGATTCTTCTGGAGTATTTTCAAGTCTGCAGTGTTTTTCTATGTTTCCAAAGTTTCGACATTTGTAACACTCAATATTATTTCTTAAATGTTCAATTATATTAATGTTTCGCTGCGCCCTGGGAGGTTCATATTTGATAGATCTCCTGGAATTGTATTCGTTCCTAGGGTACGTGTGAAATTCTACAGATTTTTGACCAAATTTTCCACATGAATAACAGTAGCCATAAAAAATATGTTGGTACATGGATGGAAATTTTTGTCGAGGAATTGTCTTCCAAGGTTGTTCTTGCGAATATTCTCCAATGAAGTCTACATGCATGTCAAATCTCATAGGTTCATTGTATTTTGTTGTAGAAGGTCCTGCTTCTTTTTCTTTGTAACTGATGCCAGTTTTTTCGTTGTAAGATCGTTGATTTTTGATGAGTTCTTCCAATGCCCTTGAGCTATTGGCATATTTTTAGATAGTTTTTCCTTTCTTCACTTCCTCACGTAGTGAGACTACTTTAGCTTCTAATTCTTCCCTTTCTTGGTTGCTTTCTTCCAACTTCTTTTGAAGTGACTCTTCAATGCATTTGTGTTCTTCAACTTCAATTTGGAGACCTTGAACTTGTTCTTCAAGAGTATTGGAACGGATCTTCTCCGCCTTGAGATCATTTATAAGCTTGATTGATTCCTCATAAAATTATTCTATGGTCCATCCTTCTTCTTCGTTGTTTGATACCTCTTGTTTATTGTGCTTGGCCATAAACAATACTCTCTCATTGGCTTCTTCTTCACTGTCATTTTCTTCATCAGATGATGAGCTATCTTCTTTAGAGAGAAAGTTCCTTTTGGATCCTTTCTTGTTAAATTTCTTAAAGCCTTTCTTTCCTTTTGAGTTGCCATTACTTCTGTTTGGAAATTTTGCTACAAAATGCCCAACTTCATTACAGCTGAAAAATATCAATGGAAGTTTAGCTTTGAATTTTCCCTTACCAATTTTTAGTTTTCTCATGAAGTAAGAATATTCTTCATCCGAAAGACCTTCTTCATCATCTCCATTTTCTTCACACTTGCACGTGCATGTGTTTTCAATTGAAGTATGTTTATCATTATTGGTTTTCTTAGATGCAATGAACGTAGTTTCTAGATGCGAAGTACCCTCTTCTTCATCAAGTCTCATTTCATATGCTATGAGAACTCCATGTAATTCCTCTTTGTTGAGTTTGTCCAGATTTGCACTGTATTCGAAGATCGATACCTTTGTGCTGAATCTCCCTGATAACGTTATAAGAATATTTCGTATAATAGTCTTCTCGTCAACTGGCTCTCCCAATCCTTCTAGAGTATTGGTTATTTCATCAATGTATTGGAAATATGCAGCAATGTTGCAACATTCTTTCATTCTGAGTTGCTCAAATTTTTCTCTATAGATTTTAAGCTTTTCTTATTTGTCATTTGAGTCACCTGCATATATATTCTCAAGCTTGTCCCATAAATTTTAGCAGTTTTACAACCCAACACCTTATGATAAGCAAATTCAATAAGTCCACTGATAATAATATTCTTTGATTTTTCATCATTTACCAAATTATTCTTACCTTGTTCATCCATAGTTGATGTAAATCCATTTTGAACAGTGTCCCATACTTCATAACCTTGCACCAAGAGATAGACCTCCATTCTTCCTTTCCAGAGTGCATAATTATTTTCATTGAATAGAGGTACACCATTCTTGGTATGCTCCATGACCTCCTTCTAGTTGTTAAACTACTATTGAAGGAACCAAGCTCTGATACCAATTGTTGGAAATACTGAGAGGGGGGGTGAATCAGTATTTCTTTCAATTAGAGCATTAGTTAATCTTCAATTATTATCAGTGTTTGTACAATGATAGCAGCAAACAAGATGAACACAAATGCACACAATTTTTAAGGTGGAAACCCACTCCGCGACAAAAACCACCTAATGCTTTTCTAATAATTCTTTTCAACTCCAATTCAAAATAAAGCTCCAACTTCCTAGAATCTAGAAAAGCATTCTTCTCTAGCTCCCACTAGATGGATGCTCTAATTCCCAATATTCTTCAGTAGTCACTAAATGGATGCCCCAACACCCAATGAGCTACAACTCACCCTACCACCACCCTACCACCCTATAGAAGAATAAAAGAAGAATGGACTCCCGTACCAGGGAAAATGGTCCACTTTACAATGATATAGAATGATGTAGAAGAAGAATATATACTAGACCATAACCCCAACTTTGACACAACCACCTAATGATGATCGTAGACCTCCCAACACTACCTCTTCAACCCTTGGAAAATATATACTAGTACAATTTTTACAATAATGTATTTACAATGGCTTAGTACAATGATACCTTTACAATGATTGTATGCAGTGCTACCCACTTGAACACTTCATATGATGAACTTCTTGCTGCTATTATGCACCTTGGTTTCTGCTCTTGTCATGCTACCCTCTACTGCACTTTTCTTTGTTTTTCTGCCATAGAAATTTTGGTCCTTTGCAACCCTTGACAACACATGATCTAGCGTTTTCTTGCCTTCTAGGAGCTCGATATTGAATCTAGTGTACCTCTGTTATTTCAGATCTTCAATATCTAATTTTTGGTCATGTAGTAGTCCTCTGAGTCATCTTTCCAATGCCATAGGTCTGACCCAATTTTTATTCTTCAAGAGATAGTTATACCCAATCTCTCACAATGCCCTAATTATGGACTGTTTCAGCAGAGCGCACTTGTACGATGTGCCGCATGTCACTATTTCTTCATTTCACTCTAAAATTGGTAGAGTGAAAAGAAAGGACTATGCAATAGCTACCACTTTTTATGGAATTCCAATCCGATACTCAGAGAGAGAGTTATGATGAATGTACCAAGGTCACTTCTTTGAGATGAATTTTAGGAGCCTGCGAAAACCCTGAATTCCACAGATCATATCTCCAAAAATATTGTGCATCTTGATATACAAAATTTACAGCACCTTCCTCGGGATTTTAGCTTCATCTCATAAATATTTCAGCTTCTAAACCTTCGTAGAAAAAAAATTAGAGCGCAAATTCCACGATGACCTGTTTCAGACAGCGAAATCCCTTGCATAAGGAGGAAGTGAGGATCACAATTTATATAAATGCTTAGGTTGAGAGAGGCTTCAACAAGTTAACGTGGGAGGGATTTTAGGAGCTTAAAAAATACTAATTATGACTTTTCAATGACCCATGCCCAAACCCCATGGGGTTTTAGCCCACTAACTGGGGATACAAACTTCAAACATGAATATCTCTCAAACCGTGAAGAATTACATGGCGTGCCATATATCAACGGAAACATCTTGACAAGTAGAAACCATCAAAAGAATTATTGACCTAGACTATATTAATTTGGTAGCTCAAAATTCCCATGCAATATTGGGTTAGCCCCTGGTGCTGCTTGGGTTGACATCAATGACAACTGCTGATGAACAAGGATTTCCTTTCCCTCAGATAATTTCCACATCAATTCCTCATTTTCCCTTCTTAATTTTCCAATTTCCAAACACAAGGCATTGGTTTCGTCCTTACCTAATGAGGAAGGTTTCCTTTCTTCTTCTCAAACTTTTTCTTCCATCTGCTTCTTGGCCATAAGAAAGGGTTCTATAGGTATGTGACCTTCACTCTTTGTTTCAAGCTTCTGTCCCCCAATTGGTTCATAAATAGGATTCTTCCCAATCCTAACTCCAATAGGGTGATTTTGGGTCTCCATCTCTACCTGACTTCCTCCTGAAGTCACGGTCTATTTCCCCTGGCTTCTCCTTGGTCTTTTTCTCTTGAATTCTTCCCAAGTTTTTCCTTGTTGGCCTAGGGAATATATCACAATTAGCTTAATGAGTCAGTAATTAGTCATGCATGCTTCTGGGTGTGTTATTGTTTTTACTGATGCCGCCATGTGCTTGTTGTTTCCTAGCAAATAGAATGGAAGATTGATTCTTTGCTACTGCCGAAGGTGGTTAAGTAGAGGAAAGTGATAATTGAACACTATTGTGGATCTCCCTTTGCAAGTGATATATTTGATCAAGCCCAGGGCAACATCTTCCCAATGATGAGGAAGTGAAAATCTGTCAATTCCTCTTCCTTTCTTCTCCAGTTTCTATTCTCCCACTAGGAAATCCTCTTTCAAGGACGGGTCATCGATTTTTCCGTTAAACCACCTCCGCCCCTCTACTGGTAATGAAGTTACCCGGGAAATTACTTCTTCAGTTACCTCCACTTTCATGCCCCTTACTCGAGTTTGATTATTGTTCATGTTTTGAGTAAATTCAATTTCCACTGCCTCGTCTGAGCCTTCAAGCTTATAGAAAAACTCAACCCATCTAGCATCTCTGAATACATGGTAAGCTTCTGGGAAATTCTGTAGAGCATCCATGGAATCTGGCTCATGCCCGACTGCTGCTCCACCCATCTCTACTGTTTGTTTCTAAATTTGCTTCTTAATTTTCAACAACATTGTAATATCACTGAGTTTCTGAGTTCATTTCTTTGTTGTTCAGTCCTACTATAACATCACTGTGTCTCTGAGATAGCTACTGCTTAGCACCTATGCTTATCCCAATTGATGAGTTGACAATGATAATTCAAGGTTTCAGTCAAGGAGGTTGATGGAAGGTGACATATTTCATGGATTTACCAAATCGTACTCTACACTAATATTGATAAATGGCTTATTATGGAAAGTAAAGGGATTTCATAGACATGCTCTTTTCCAACTGGATTCGGTCATCATTAGAAATTCTGTTATTGATTAGGTGCATGCAAATTTGATAGATATTTATGATTACAACCTTTTTGCAATGGTTTCCAGTCATATCCCCTCCCCCACTTTAATGGTGACGGCCACCCACGCCCGTCACAGGAGCATAATTACTTTTCCAATTAATCATTGAATCATCAATGAAAATCATTTACGTTTTTTATGACATACCTGAGGTGACGTAGAGGAAGACTTGAATTGAGGGAATATTTCTTGCAACGCACGTGTTTTTGTGTTTAGCTGGCATGGTTATTGTTTTTTATGGAATGAATTACAAAGAAAAATATTCGTGGTTGTCATCTATTACCTGTGTAATAGCCAAGACAACTTTTAAATTATTCTCAAAAAACATAATAATTAGAAGAAATTGGTACAGAAAAGGAAATTACATGAATATCATCATCCTATGACATATATCAGAAAGGGAAGATGATATTACAGGGAGACAAAAATGGGTGTAACAGCCACCACAAGAGTGGTTTTCAACTATTTCTGGTTGTCTGATTACGCCCCGGAAAGAGGTTTTCACAGTTAGATTTATTTTTGTTTTTCTTTTATTTATTTATTTATTTTTTTCTTTTTTTTATTATTTTTTTTAAGCAGGTGTAACAACTGCCACAAAGGTTTTTTTCAACTACTGCACTTATTGGAATTTCAACTTTTATGGCCATAGAGGAGAATGTTCCCTTGCTATCGTAACATGAAGATCAGAGTCTGCGACAATGTTGAAAAATGATTCCTTCGAAGTGGGTTGATGATATAACCTTATATGGTGCCTATTAACTAGTAATGATGTCTTAGAACTATCAATGGTGATGAATTGTACAATCCCATTGTCAAAGACTGTATCCACTTCATAAGGACCTAGCCATCTGGTGCAAAGCTTTCCTTTGAAATATTTGAACCTTCAATCATACAAAAGAGCCCAATCTCCTTTCTGGAAATTTTTCTTCTTAATAAACCAATCATGCCATATGGCTCTTTGCTGTTGAATGATTTCTATCTGTTGAATGGCATCCAGTCGTTTCTCTTCCAACTCATTGAGTTGGTTCAATCTTTGAGTCTATGCTGTACTCAAATCTAGATCGACCTGCAATTTTGTTCTTAATGTCTTTATTTCAAATTATATGGGGAATAAGGGATTCTTACCATACACCAGTTCATATTGTGAGAAGCCTGTAGTATTCCTCCATGTTGTCCTATAAGCCCACCATACCTCTGGAAGTTTCTCAACCCAACTTCTTTGGTGGATGGATACTGTCTTTGTTAAGATTCCCTCAATTAATTTATTATTTCTTTCCACTTAACCATTTTCTTGTGGATGATATGGTGTGGTGATTCTGTGATGGATTCCATACTTTTCAACCTATTTCTTGATCAAATGATATGTGAACTTAGGACCCCCATCTATCATTATGTCTCTGGGTATCCCAAAGTGAACAAAAATATCTTGAAACAGGAAGTTTGGAACATCTTTCTTTGTTGCTCTAGTTAGTGCCCTTTCTTGAACTCATTCTGTGACATAATCGGTGTAGACCAATATGTATGCTTTTTGCTGTGATGAAGGATTAATTGGCCCCACAAATTCTAAGGCCCATTTCTCGAATGGTTCTATTACTATCTGAGGCTGTAACGACATCTCATCTGATTTTAGAGGCTGGCCCATCCCTTGGAAACTATCACATCCTTTCACAAAATTCTTGGTATACTAGAATATATTTGGTCAGTAGTACCCTGTTGAGAGTACTTTAGGTCCCATCCTCTTGTCAGTGAAGTGTCCTCCACAATGTTCCTCATGATAAGCCTTTAGGATCTCAAATACCTCATCCTCTATAACACATCACCTAATCTGGAAATCTAGCCTGGTTTGATAGAGATTACATTCTATCCAGGAGTAGGTAACACTCTGTTATATAATCCTCCTTCTTTCCTTGGAATATAATTGGTGTGGGAATTTTCCTACAGCAAGGTAATTGGCTATATCGACATACCATGGTGAGTGAGTAGAAATGGAAAAAAGATACTCATCTGGAAAAGAATCCTTAGTAGAAGTGCAGTCATCACTTATATTTAATCTAGAAAGGAAATCAACAACTACATTATATTTTCTGGGTTTATCTAAAATAGTAATGTCAAATTCTTGTAACAGCAATGAACATCATGTAACTCTACCATTAGTAACAGGCTTGTTCATTAAAAATTGAATTGAAGCATGGTCAGTGTGTACAGATACTGTGTACTCAGTGATGTAGTGTCAGAATTTGTTGATAGCATGCACTGTTGCTAGGAATTATTTCTCAGTAACATTGTAGTTATGTTATGCTGGAGTTAATTTCTTTCTAATTTAATAAATGGCATAAGGCTTCTTATCATCCAACTGCCCCAAAATAGCGCCTACAGCCATGTCAAATGCGTCTGTAGCAATATGAAATGGAAATATCCAGTTTGGTCCTCATAAAATAGGTGTTGTTGTTACACAGTTATTCAACTTTAAAAAGGCCTACTCACACTTTTCTGTCCACACAAATTCTACATCTTTCATCAGTAATGAAAATAGAGGAGATGCAATATTTGAAAAATTCTCTATAAACCTCCTATAGTATCCTACATGTCCCAAAAAAATATGTACCTCTTTCGGAGTCTTAGTGGTCTGGATTTTCGAGATTACCTCAATTTTTGTAGGATTTACCTTGATTCCATCTACTAAAATGAAATGTGCCATCACAATTCCCTCAGTCATCATCATGTGTAATTTTTTTGTGCTTAGAGAAACATTAGTCTATTCACAATGTTCCAGCACTTTCTCCAAGTTAGCTAATGTTGTCTCAAAGGCATCCTAGTAGGGTGTAAAATCATCCATAAATATTTCAAGACAATCATTCAAAAGATCAGAAAAAATACCTAATATTTCCCTTTGAAAGGTTGCTGGTGCATTGCATAGACCAAAGGGGAGGACTCTGTATGCAAACGTACTCCATGGAAAAGTAAAGGTTGACAATCGTGATCTTCTGGAGAAATCTGTATTTGATTATAGCCACTAAACCCATCTAGAAATGAAAATAATTTTCTTCCAGAAAGAGTTTCCAGGACCTGATCAATAAATGGTAAGGGAAAATGACGTTGTTGAGTGGCCTTGTTAAGTTCTCTATAGTCAACACCGACCCTCCATTTTCCATTATTCTTTGAAACTATGACGGCAGAGACACCCACTGAGTGTTATAAATAGGGTAGATGAAATTATCATTAAGGAGTTTCTTCAATTCTTCTTTGACTATCTCCTTAAGTGCGGGGTTCATTCGGCGTTGAGGTTATCTAATAGGTTTGCAATCTTCTTTAACGTAAATGTGGTGAGTGCATAGGATAGGATGGATTCCTTTCATATTGGTATAGTACCATGCAAATTCCCTTTTATATTTATGTAATAGTTGTATCAGCAATCTATTTTGTTTAGCAGTCAGGTTAGGGTTGATGTTTAGACATTTTCCAGGTTCGATTTAAACGGGACTGATGATAGTAAGTGGAGTTGTTTTCAAATTTTCAATAATTACATCATATTCTTCACCTTATTCTCCCAAATCTCTAATGGAGGAAACAAGGAGTGGAGTGACAAAACCATTAATAATATTGTCTTATGTTTCATCCTTAAAGTATTGTTCTTTTCCAAGCATGAGAAGATGTAGGGAAAGATCAGATTCAGGTGCAAATTTTCCCCACCAGGAAATATTCGAATCCATTTGAGGTTTTGCTGGGGGGATAAAGATTCAGGTTCTGAGTGGCCTGTCCATCTGAGATCACCATAGTTCCGGACCTACATCCAATATATGCATCTGAAGTGGCTAGCCACGATCTTCCCAATATTAAAGGATGACCCCCAGATTAAATTTGGTTTGTAAAATGAGAAAGTCAGTCGGATAGTTCTAGGAGGCCATAGTGATGACCACGTCTTGAATCATTCCTTTGGGCTTAACACGGGACCTATCTGCTAGTTCAAGCACAGTAGGTGTAGGTCTAAGTACATGAAGTCCTAGAGAGATGAAGAGGTCTTTATTCATATCATTAATAGTTTCCCATAAATCAAACAAGGTATTGGTTATAGGATGATTGTTAATATGGACAGTCACTGTGGGGTTCCTTAGGTAATTATATTTGGTCAAAAAAGGTTGATCGATCTTAAGATCGTACAATTTTCCCATGACATGGATAGTAGCAGGGTCTCTATGTTTCCTCCCAAGTCTTTTGACGCATAGATCCCTCATTGTTTTAGCATATATAGGTAGTTCTCTAAGAGCTTGTAACAACGGAATCCATACATATAAATTTTGCATCTCCCTAAGGAATTTAGATTCAGGTTGTAAGACCAGCCTAGTTTCAGTTAATCATTGAGGGTATGTGGGATTCTGAATGCTAACAGCTGAATCAGCTACCACAAATGTACCAGCCTTACTCATATTGGTTTTTGTAAGAATAACAAACTTTCCCGATCTGGCTATTAGAGAGGTAACAACGGGTGTTGTATCAGTTGTTACATGTGTGACAACTGCCTCAAAATTGTCCATATCCTTCCTAGGTGATTCACTTTATTCGATAATAATGGGAGTGTGTTCATATCTGATTACTTTCCCTGACCGAATCCAAACCTCATTAAGTCCAATAGGAGTAATAAGATAAGTCTGGAGGCTAACTGGAGCATCCATACTCTGGGCTACCCTATTATTTGGATTGGGGTTAAGTTGTACAAGTAATTGGGGTCAGACAAAAGGTGTAGGATTCTAAATAGAAGGTAGTTGTAACTAATGTTTTTTCATTGGTATTAGAGGGGGTACTAGACCTTGGCCATTGCCTCTCCAGTTTTGACCCCAAGGATTGGATTTTGATGGAGGATATTGCATTGGTGGAGTTGATGGTGACTCATTCCATGGTGAAGGAAATTGTGTTGAGGAAGGAGTAGGATACTACTATGGGTATTGCTGAATGTTATAAATATTATTCCAAGGATAAAAATAAGAAAAATCCGAAGGCATACCTATAGTTCACGGTTGCCATGGTCTCTTTGATATGATAAAATAAGAATATGGAACATCCTTGCTTGATTCTTGGAGTACCGCCTTAAGTCTGGGAAACTCAGGACACCGATTTGTAGAGTGTGCCAACTCACATATGTTGCATAGGCTGACACTATTCATTCTGAATTCTCTTTCCAAATGTTTCTTTTTGTATCGGGGACAAAATATTGCTAAGGCTACTTCAGCTTCTGCTTGTGCCTTCTTGACTTGTACCATAGTGATCTGGGCAGAGAGAGTGCTAAGGAGATCGGTTTTAAAATCCTCGAATAATTTCCCAATCTATACTCAGGTTACTCCTCTTGTGGACTTCTGTATCTGAAATGAAGGGTCCTGAAATGAAACTTTCCCCTTGACAGATCCTCTTGAGCTACATAGGCAAAGCTTCATTATCTCATCAAATTTTTGTTGTGATATGTCTCATTTGTTGGCAATATGATGCAGAGTGTTGTCCTTGATGGCAACCCACTGAATGAAGATGAAGACATGAGATTGTTGACATGTGTTGTCCTTGATGGAAAACCACCTGATGAAGTTAGTCTTGACCTGATGGACTTGGTAAATGATGTAAATCTAATATGAAATGATGTTTGTTAGAAATATGATGCTGAGTGTTGTCCTTGAATGGAAACCCTCTTGATGAAGATAATGGAAACTTACTTTATGAAGTTGTGCTTGATAGAATATGTCTTGATGAACTAAATCTGATGTATCTACAGTGAGTACAGAAGGCAATGAAGAAATGAATTTAGCATGTGCTAAATCTATGGTGAAAAGAGTATGTCTCAAGGCATACACGGATCTGTCTAGGAGAAGTCACGTATGCCCGCGGGAAACAACGTGCCAAGTCACGTATGGGCAAAAGCGCTCATAAAGTGCAAAACCAGGGGTAACCACCATGGTATTGACCCATTGTATTGGGTAATGATTCGTCTAAATGACCCCGTCCAGGAATACCATCGGAAGTAATGTGGTTTTGGCTCATGGTATTGAAAAATGGTAAACCTATTTAAGGAGAAGAATTTCATTGTGCAAATCATGAGTGTGGGAGCAAGATGTCTGAGCTTGAATGAATACTTCTCTCTGAAGTAGATCTGAATGGAAAGGGTTACAATTGAATGATAAATCTGAATGTATGATGCACCAATAATGAAGAAGGGTATCTAGATCTGAAACATACTTGTATTTGCTAGATCTGTTTATGGAATGATTAGATCTGAGATAAGGCGAACATCTGTCTGAAGTAAAGGGTAAAATCTGTGTGATATATCTGTTCTGAAGAATTGCAATGACATATATGTCTGAAGAACCATACGCTAGTTTTCCGCAGAAGAAGCGCGTATATACGCGGCTTCGCTGAAGAGAAAGCGCGTATGCGCAGTGAAATTAAGCTCTATAATATGTATAGATGTATACGCTGGTTGATGTGAACGGAAGAGCGTATATACGCGATATCAGTGAAAGGAAAGCGCGTATGCAAACTAGGGTTTGCTGAAGCATGGGGTATGAAATGTCTGATCTGTTCTGCTGTGTTGCTGCTATCATTATTCTACAGTTCTGAGTTGTCTGTTTCAGTTTGGTTGAATGATTGAGCTTAAATATGTGGAGTGGGTCCAGTCTGAAAATATGATGAAACGTGGCCTGCAAGTAGTGTCATAAAGGATGCTTTGGATCCAGTGTGAAAATTGATGAAACGTGGTCCGTAGAGGTGCTGAGGGTTGTAGCCTTCAGTCAGGGGGTTGTAGCTCCCTTCCAGGTGAGGCTGGTAAACGAGATCAGGGGGTCGTAGCTCCCTTCCAGGAGAGGCTGGTAAACGAGTCAGGGGGGTTGGAGCTCCCTTCCAGGAGAGGCTGGTAAACGAGCGCAGGTGGGTGCCTGCGTGCTGGTAGGAGTCTGCACCAGCACATATGTTGTAAGATGTTTTCTCTATAATAAAATATTGAAGGCTGAGAAACTGCAGCGGTGGTTTTCTCCCAACTTGGGTTTCCACCTAAAAATCCTGGTGTTTGTGTGTGATGCTTTGTGTGATAGTTTATTATGTTGTTACTACGCATGCTTACTGTTAACTTAACATCAGATGATTGAATAGTGCAAAGAACTAAGTTAATAAATATCTGCATATTTAGATCTTTGCTAATACGCGAGTTTCATGAAGGATATCCGCGTATATACGCGAGTTTACTAAAGGAAAGTAGCGTATGGGTTTTAGAGAGTGAAAAAGTAAAAAGCTGTGAATATGCTGTAAATACTGATTCACCCCCCCTCTCTGTATTTTTCCCAAAAACTGGTATCAGAGCAGGTTCTTCTGCAGAAGCTTGATCGCTTGAAGGAGATCTGTCGCAATGGGAAGTCCTGAAGGAGTAATGTCTCTAAAGCCACCTCTATTCAATGGAAGCAATCTGATATTCTGGAAGGTACGAACAAAAGCATATCTGCAAAGTCTTGGTGCAGATGTATGGGCAATCGTGGAAGAAGGTTATCAATACCCGGTAAGTATTCCTACTGATGCAGCTGAAAGGAAGAAGTATGAAATCAATGCCAAAGCGGTGAATGTCTTATTAGGAAGCATGTCTGAACCAGAATTTGCTAAAGTGATGCAGCTACATTCAACAAAAGAAATATGGGACAAAATCATTCTAAGTTATGAAGGAGACACAAAGGTAAAAAGTGCAAAACTACAAACTCTTAGAATTGAATATGAAAATTTGAAGATGCATAGTGATGAGAGTATTGCTCATTTCTTCTTACGTCTGGATGATATTGTAAATCGAATGAGAAATTTGGGTGAAACCATAACTGATACTACTCTGGTGGAAAAAGTCTTAAGATCCTTAACTTCAAAATTTGACTCTAAAGTTTCAGCTAATGAAGAAAGGCAAGATCTGCAAACTCTTACTATTGTTCAATTACATGGTATTCTGACTGCTTTTGAAATGAGACAAGGAGGCCCTTCTCAAATCAGAGAAGCTGCTTTTAAGGTTTCTGCAAGAGGAAAAGAAAAGGAATTTGTCAAAGAATCCAGCTATATATCCGAAGAAGAAGAAGCGAATTTTGTGAGAAAGCTCCAACTAGGTACTGGAAGATTCAAAGGTAAGCTTCCCTTCAAATGTTTTTAGTGTGGAAAAGTTGGTCACTATGCTGCTAAATGTCCTTATAGAGAAAAACGTGGTAAAGGGAAACAATTTTAAACGAGGAAGAGTTATTATGCAAATGAAGATGATGATGAAGTGTCTAGTGAAGATGAAGAAGATTCTGACCATGATATTAAACTGCTCATGGCAAAAGAATCTAGAGAAGAAAAGGATACTTTTGTGGATGCTCTAGGGAAAAATGATTTTCTTGAAGAAAATAATCAACTCAAAGTATACCTAGAAGAAAATAAGATCATCATAGAATCTCTGAAAATTCAGATTGAAGAAGAAAAAAAGCACAGGGAGAAAGCAGAATGTGAAGTGGTAAGTCTAAGAAAAGAATTGGAGAAAGTTCAGACTTTGAATCTCAGACTTACTAAAGGATCAGATACCTTAGATGAAATTATCAAGGCTCAACGTTCCCCTCTCATAAAAGCAGGTCTTGGATATATTGGAGAATCCTCTCAGGCTTCAGCACCAAACTATCTAAAAGCAGCAACTACTGGTTTACAATATTCTGCCTCTCAACAAGGAAGCAAGGATTCTTTACAGGTAAAGCAGGATCATCGCACTTCAAGGAACACTGACAAGAATAACTTTCAAAGGAGCTCCAACCAGCAGGTAAATTCAAATAGAAGATTTCATGATCGCAGAAGTTTCTACTTCAATGGACAATGTTTCTCATGTCACAATTTTGGTCATAAAGCTGTTCAATGTGTTGCATATAAAACCATTATGACAAGAGAAGCAAGAAAGAAAAAGATGAATATTGAACCAAAGAAGAACACCTATAACAACTTTGCTCCTCTTCAAAACGAATTTGAATGTACTTATTGCAATAACTTTGGTCATGAAGAATCTAAATGCAGGAGCAAGATCCAGCCAAAAGAACATGTTCCCTCAAGCTCTAAAGTGTGGAAAAAGAAAGAACCGCCGGTTGAAAATTGTGGGATAGCGTTATTTGCAGAAGGTGAAGAAAATCAATGGTACATTGATAGTGGGTGCTCAAGACACATGACAGGTGACAAAAGCAAACTCCTTACATATAATGCTCTAGAAAAGGAGAAGAAAGTAACATTTGGAAATGATTCTCCTGCTGTAATTAAAGGAAAAGGGTCTGTGTTTCTAAAAGAAAAGGTGAAGGCTAATGATGTCATGTATGTGGATGGATTAAGGCATAATCTATTGAGTGTAAGTCAAATGTGTGATCAAGGAACTGAAGTTGTCTTTAGTTCAAAAGAATGTGTGGTTCGTGATCTTGATACAGGTAAAATTATTATAAAAGGGGAAAGAAATCCAAGCAACCTGTATGTACTGAACTGCAAAGATCAATGTTACTTGATCAAGACTTCAGAAAATTGGCTATGGCATAGAAGGCTGGGGCATCTGAGCTTCTCTCAAATCAACAAGGATTTTCAAAGGGGTCTGCTGATAGCAAATTATACACAAAAATTGAAAATGATAAACTATTGATTGTGGTTGTATATGTTGATGATATCATTTTTGGGAGTAACGAAGAATCTATGAGTCAAAAATTTGCTTCTGTCATGCAGCAAGAATTTTAAATGTCTTTACTTGGGGAACTAACATTCTTTCTTGGCTTACAAGTGCATCAAACTGCAGATGGTATATTCCTATCACAAGCAAAATATCTTAAGCAAATTCTGAAGAAATATGGCATGGAAGAATGCAAACCTGTAAGTACACCAATGATAACCGGATGCAATCTCAGTTCTCATGATGATTCTCCCACAGTGAATCAACCAGAATACAGATCAATGATAGGAAGTCTACTTTATCTCACTGGGACTAGACCAGACATTATGCATGCAGTTGGGATTGTTGGACGATTCCAAGCTAATCCAAAAGAGTCTCACCTTCAGGCTGTTAAAAGAATCTTCAAATATCTACAAGGAACTCAAGACTTTGGTCTATGGTATCCAAAATTTGCTGATCTTACTCTTCATGCTTACACTGATGCAGATTGGGCTGGAAGTGTTGATGATCGAAAAAGAACTAGTGGTGGTGCATTCTATATGGGACCCTGGTTAGTATCTTGGTTCAGCAAGAAGCAAAATTGTATTGCCTTATCTACAGCAGAAGCAGAATATGTGGCTGCCGCATCTTGTTGCACTCAACTCCTTTGGATGATGCAAACCTTACAAGATTTTCAAATCAAATGTACACCTCCTGTCCCCATTAAGTGTGACAATACAAGTGCCATTAGTATTTCAAAGAATCATGTTATGCATTCGAAGACCAAGCACATTCCCATCAAGTATCACTTCTTACGTGAACAAGTGCTTGAGCAAAAGGTGAAGTTGGAGTATGTTCCTTCCAAAGAACAAGTTGCTGATATATTTACCAAAACTCTGCCCAGGGAAGCGTTCGAGTATCTAAGACAGAAGCTGGGAGTGTTCTCTGCTAGTCAAAAGAACAAATCTGCAGAACACTTCTTCCACATGCGGAGAAAAGGGGGAGAGTATGTTGGTTTTGATCCACCCTTTGCCCTTGATGTCAAAGGGGGAGAGTGACATGGTGTTTGAATGAAGAGAAAGAATGGTGTCAAAATGGGGAATGTAACATGGTGTCATTGTATTCTTAATGTACCTATCTGTTGTGGTAACCAAACACCATCGTGGTTGCCATCAAGTCCAAAGGGGGAGATTGTTGGCAATATGATGCAGAGTGTTGTCCTTGATGGCAACCCACTGAATGAAGATGAAGACATGAGAGTGTTGGCATGTGTTGTACTTGATGGCAATCCACCTGATGGCCTTGGTAAATGATGTAAATCTAATATGAAATGATGTTTTATAGCAATATGATGCTGAGTGTTGTCCTTGAATGGAAACCCACTTGATGAAGATGATGGCAACTTACTTGATGAAGTTTGTGCTTGATAGAATATGTTCTTGATGAAGTAAATCTGATGTATCTACAGTGAGTACAGAAGGCAATGAAGAAAGGAATTCAGCATGTGCTAAATCTATGGTGAAAAGAGTATGTCTCAAGGCATACACGGATATGTCTAGGAGAAGTCACGTATGCACGCGGGAAACAACGTGCCAAGTCGCGTATGGGAAAAAGCGCTCATAAAGTGCAAAACCAGGGGTAACCACCATGGTATTGACCCATTGTATTGGGTAATGATTCGTTTAAATGACCCCGTCCAGGAATACCATCGGAAGTAATGTGTTTTGGCTCATGGTATTGAAAAAGGGTAAACCTATTTAAGGAGAATAATTTAATTGTGCAAATCATGAGTGTGGGAGCAAGATGTCTGAGCTTGAATGAATACTTCTCTCTGAAGTAGATATGAATGGAAAGGGTTACAATTGAATGATAAATCTGAATGTATGATGCACCAATAATGAAGAAGGGTATCTAGATCTGAAACGTACTTGTATTTGCTAGATCTGTTTATGGAATGATTAGATCTGAGATAAGGCGACCATCTGTCTGAAGTAAAGGGTAAAATCTGTGTGATATATCTGTTATGAAGAATTGCAATGACATATATGTCTGAAGAACCATACGCTAGTTTGCCGCAGAAGAAGCGCGTATATACGTGGCTTCGCTGAAGAGAAAGTGCATATGCGCAGTGAAATTAAGCTCTATAATATGTACAGATGTATACGCTGGTTGATGTGAACGGAAGAGCGTATATACGCGATATTAGTGAAAGGAAAGCGCGTATGCAAACTAGGGTTTGCTAAATCATGGGGTATGAAATGTCTGATCTGTTCTGCTGTGTTGCTGCTATTAGTATTCTACAGTTCTGAGTTGTCTGTTTCAGTTTGGTTGAATGATTGAGCTTAAATATGTGGAGTGGGTCCAGTCTGAAAATATGATGAATTGTGGCCTACAAGTTGTGCTCTTTTGAGGTTGTTGGATCCAGTGTGAAAATTGATGAAACGTGGTCCATAGAGGTGCTAAGGGTTGTAGCCTTCAGTCAGGGGGTTGTAGCTCCCTTCCAGGTGAGGCTGGTAAACGAGATCGGGGGGTCGTAGCTCCCTTCCAGGAGAGGCTGGTAAACGAGTCGGGGGGTCGTAGCTCCCTTCCAGGAGAGGCTGGTAAACGAGCGCAGGTGGGTGCCTGCGTGCTGGTCAAGTCTGCGCCAGCACATATGTTGTAAGATGTTTTCTCTATAATAAAATATTGAAGGGTGAGCAACTGCAGCGGTGGTTTTCTCCCGACTTGGGTTTCCACCTAAAAATCCTGGTGTTCATGTGTGATGCTTTGTGTGATGGTTTATTCTGTTGTTACTACACATGTTTACTGTTAACTTAACATCAGATGATTGAATAGTGCAAAGAACTAAGTTAATAAATATCTGCATATTTAGATCTCTGCTAATACGCGAGTTTCATGAAGGATATCCACATATATATGCGAGTTTACTAAAGGAAAGTAGCGTATGGGTTTTAGAGAGTGAAAAAGTAAAAAGCTGTGAATATGTTGTAAATACTGATTCACCCCCCCCTCTCAGTATTTTTCCCAACACCATTTTCCTATTATGTTTAGATGTTCTAGACAACCATCTCTTAAATCTCTTAAGAATATTTTCTTTAGAATATCCGGATCTAAGTTACTAAACTTAGAGCTCTGTAAATTGTAGTGGAATCACTCTAGATAGTCTTCCAGGGTTTCCTCATCCTTATGTGCAATTCGGAAAATTTCATCCTTCAAATCCATGGTTTGGCAGTAGTCTTGATACTTGAAGAGGAAGAATTATCTCATATCATTCCATGTTCAAATTGTGCCAGCACCCAATCTCATGGACCATCCTAATGTTGTTCCCTTCATAGTAGTAGGGAATAATTTCATCTTTTGGGCATCTGAAGTATGGTCATAACCTCTACACAACACATCAAATTCTAACAAAAAGGTATTAGGACCTTCAACAACCATCCCTTGAAAGGATGGTAGGGATGATAAAGGGATCTTATTCATAGGAGCCTTGTCTTGTGTTACTAATATTGGGAATTCAAAAGTAACAGAGCTATCTATTTTTACATTCTCGTCCCCCATGGTTGATTCTTCTTGATAGGATGAACTAGCCTCAGAGTGAAATGGAGGTTGACAAATAGAAGGATCGGGCTACTCCAGGGTCAATTGTTTAACAACACTACCAGTGTCCAATTGATGATGAATTGACTGTTGTTCCTAAGGTTCCTCATGATCCCCACTGGTCTCTCCGTGTCCTTCAATTCTCAGATCCTGATCAATAATTCTCCACTACTATTTTGAATCTGGAGTGGATATGGTGTTCTAAGGATGGTAATTTCCAGCCACGGAAGACCTCGATGGTCCAGGACTTGATATGGTAGTTTCTTTCTATGGTCTTGTCTTCCTATTATCTTTGTATGACGTGGATTGTTCCTTCTCTTCCCTTGAAATCAGATCTCCAAAGAAATTTTTCCTTCCCAAATATGCGCTCTTCTTTTCCTTCTAACAACCCGTATTTCTTCTAGTTAGTAAAGTGGGTGGTGTTTGTATATGTTATGTTGTTCTACCAACACACATGAGCCCTATGCATAGCAATTCATCCTATAAGTGCCTCATTTTCTCAAGTAGTGAGTCTGCTCAAGCTTGTTATAGCGATGCGCATGTTCTTACCTCTTTTCTTACCGCCCAATGAATGTATACCTAAAGGCACCCTAAAAAAAACCCAAAATTCAATTCCTAAGTGTCCCAACAAGACAGTTTCAAGCTTGCTCAAGCCTGTTAGAGCATTGTGCAAGTTCTTACCTCTCATCTTACTGCCTGGAAATTTTGTTGTTGGAGACACTCTATGAAAACACATATAAATTGCACTTCTTAGAAACAACTCTGATTGATTGGATCATTAGTGTCATCCCCGGCAATGGCGCCAAAATGTTGGACTATATAAATCACTTATTAAATGACTCAACATCACACATTTTATTATCAATCTAGGGACATCTATTTATTCCAATGACAGTTACATTATCTGTTCTGATACACCAAACAAAAGTAATTTAAAAGAAAAGAAATCGTTGTTGAAGTAAATGCTGGAAATAGCTCACTCATGTAGAAATGAAAGAATCTATAATATTGAAATCATACTTCAATTGATCTGTTTAGCTTGCCACACAATAAGTACCCAGATGTTACCTCTATTATCATATGTGTAACATCATATAAATTATTGAAATTGAAGCAAATATATTCTCAGCTAAACAACAACAATAACACTCTATTGATACATAAACTGAAATAAAATTACATACACACAACTACTTTAATCACTACAATCCCTGCTAAGAAGGAGGGCCCTTCCTCCCTAACAGGGTGCAGGTAGAGAAGGAGCTTTAACGGAAACTAAATAGGATCACACATGTAACATCAATAAAAAGATAATCTGTATTAATCTAAACATAATTACAGCGCCAAAACAATGTTTTTCTATGCTAACCTCTCAACCTCTAGGGCTGAGAACTATATAGTGGTTACATCATAAAATCTAGGGATATATCAGTCATGAGAATCTTACGATTCTCATGCTGATCGAAATAGAACACATACAGTTATAACCACTTCCTAATAAAGTTCTGACTAGAAAATAAAATATTACAATTGGAACTACCCTTAGGTTGTTATCCCAAAAATAGAACGCTAACAACTCCTACATCTTTCAGATGTAGGAATCGGAATATCCATAGTAGTCATAATTTCTTTTGTCCTACATCTATCATAATGGAAACACATTTGTAGTGCAACTGCCAAAAGACAGATCAGTAACAATACTAACGAGATCAGTTAATGGTACAATTGTATCAGTAGCTCACCAACCAGTTTGTAACAACAAAGTGTAACAGCAGTTTGCCGGTGGGTCTGTAACAACATCGCTTTGCTGTAACAACACTATCTGAACTACTCCTATGAGCTCCATGCCCGGGATCTTTAGTGCTAAAAATGGCATCTGAAAAGACAACACAAAGACCATCAACCTTCTCCAAACATTTACCATCAATTAGTCATAAAAAGGTATAATAGATCATAATAATTGGTGAATTGGAAAAGTAACGAAAGCAAGATGAAATAACACAAGTTAGGGTAAAAAGGTAGGAAAAAGGGGTAAAGATACTCCCTTTGGTTATGGTTATGAGGAAAATAAGGAAGATAAGTGTAGGAAAAATGTACAAAACCAACACCCAACAATATGCTAACAAATTATTTCTCGAGGAGGCCCTCAAGAAACAAAGGAACATGATGATGGATAACGTTTCCCAGATAGTTCAACGGCTGCCCACCAGAGGTGCATATGCATCCAATAGCCACTCTAGAGGTGCCGCTCCTTTCAAGGTGTTATCACTCATTAGTCTTAACACTTTCATTGATAGGGTTCTACATCTCATTCACCTAGGTTCATGTTGTCTCATAGTCAGTTTCATGAATTTTTTTTAAAAATTACATGTGGTGATGTCTACCCTAAGTCTAAACCCACCTCGAGCCTTGCAATATCTGTCAAGTCTACCTCATACCATTTATTTTTCATTCCCATGCTTTTAAATCAAAAATATATGTCACTTGTCAGTTTTAAATAGTTTCATAGTGAATTTTATGGAAAATTCAGAGATTTTGCTACGAAACTACCTGACAGTTCTATAGTGAATATGTTAGGGTGAAAATGTGAAGTTGGGTTACACCTTTTGCCCTTTTTTGAGAAAAAAACTTTCATTTTTTCTGTTCTTCAACTTTCTGCAAGCTAAAACAATTTTTCTATTTAGAATTTCATTTTGCAATTAAAAAAAAAGTGGTCACAAATTTTAATTAGCTTTCTATTACTTATTTTTTGGATTTTTTTTATACACATTTGATATTTCAACTTAGCGTTTATTTGAGTGTGTTTTTTAACAATCAAAGGATTCATAAGAATTCATGTTAATACACAATGTTGTATTCTTTGAAACTTTGTGTTTTCAAGAAACAAAATGTGTTACAACAATCTAGACAGAGTCTACTTCGGTTTCATCATATTTACAAAGCCAACGGATGCATATCATAATTACTATAATTTTTTGAACTGGTCCAATATGAAAAAACTTCATATTTTGAATATGTTTCTCGACGCAAGAAATTTCTTAACATATAAGTTATAAACTAAAAATCTAAAAACTATCCATTAGAGACGATGCACCAATGTAATGCACCATAATTTTTTCAATTTTTTTTACAATGTATTTTGGAAGATACAAAATTATGATTTCACTGAATCATAATGACCTTTAGAAATTTTTTGCACCCGTTTTATTACAAACTTAATTAAAATTAGTAAATATTTATGAAATTTCATAAAAGTTATATTTTCTAAAAGTAGATTCAATTCTGAAAATGCTTGTCTTCGTTCCAACAGTTAATTCAGAATGTTTCAAGGAGTTTAATCAGTCAAAAGTTGAAGGTGCATATTCAGAGCTTGGCTCTGTGTAATTGCTGACCCGTTAGTTTGAGTGAACTCTTAAAAAAAGTTTGGCCGAATTTTTTTTTGCGCCGACAGCCCGTCAAGGCTAACAACATAAAATTTCAGCCGAATTTTGTATAAAAGTTCGGCCAAACTTTAACCCAATTTTCCATCAGCCGGAAAATGCCAGGGAGCCCCTCCAAACAAACACTTCGTGGCAATATAAATTTCCATGAAATCATTCATTATTTTTGCATATTTTCACACAATTGGTCTCATTTTACAAAGGTCTTAGTCTGATTTTCGAAAGAATTGTTTTGGGTTTAAGTACTTTTCTTGGAGGTGCATTCAAAGAACATTTTTGCAAAGGATTGTTTTGGGTTTAAGGACTTTTCTTGGAGGTACATTCAAACGAAATTTCTTGGAGGTATTTGATACATTTTTTGAATATTTTTTGGGCTTCATTTTTTTTTAAGTATGCATTTGGGTTTAATTTTCATTGTTTTTTAAGGTATGGATTTGGGCTTAATTTCAAAAGGAGTCTTTTTATGCTTAATATTCAAAGGAATTTTTTTGGACATTTTTTGGAAGTGTTTTTTAAAGTGATATTTTTTTAGAGGCTTTTTTGAAGTATTTTTTAAAGTGACATTTTTTAAGAAGTTGGAATTAATTTTCAATGGAAATTTTTTGGAGGAATTTTTTGAAGTGACATTTTTTTAGACTACATGTTTTGGGTTGAAGTAAATCATTTATAACGATTTTTTAAAATGAGTATTTGTCTAAATTTTTAAATGAATTTTTTTTGTAGGATTTGGAAAGAAATATTTTGAGCTTTGTTTCATTTTTATAAGAAATTTTTTTCTTGGATTTTTTAAAGTAAGTGTTTTGGATTGAAGTATGTATTTTTTGTGAAATGTTTAAAATCAGTTTTTTTAAAATTAATATTAGGTCCCTATATTATTAGTATAGTCCCTTATTGTTGTTAGTGTAACCCCCTTATTGTTATTATTTTACCCTTATAACCACCATATTGTTATTATTGTGCGCTTAAAATATTATTGTTAGGTCAACTAGGATTACATTGTGGCCCTATGGACTCCTATATATAGAAAGGAGGTTTTGTAATTTGTATCATCCAAGAATTGTTCATTCATGTAATGTATTGGAGGTTTCCCCCTCGAAGTGGCTTATTTATAAGGTGTTGATATCTTTTCTTCTTTTCCGGAGCCGTTCAAGGAATATCAAAATGTGAGCTTTGGATTCTAGGGTTTCACTGCTCCGAAGAAGTCATCGTGGAATTTTCTCTATAAGTTTTTTTCTACAAAGGTTCAGAAGCTGAAATGTTTAGAGGTGTGAAGAAAAAATCCTGAGGAACATTTTCACAAAATTTCAAAGCTTTGTTCGCAATATTTTGCATAGATATGATCTGTGCAATGTAGGGCTTTTTGCAGGCTCCTGAATTTCACTTAAACAGTGCATCGCGGCATTTTCTCTATAACTTTTTTTCTACGAAGGTTTAGAAGCTGAAATTTTTAGGGAGCGAAGCGGAAATTATGAGGAACATCCTCAAAAAAATTTAGAGCTTGGTTTGCAATATTTGTGGAGATATGAGCTATGGAAATTAGGTATTTTTCAGGCCGCCAAATTTCATCTCAAAGAGGTTATCGTGGGAAAACCTTCATAACTCTCTCTCTGAGCATCGGATTGGAATGTTGTAAAAATTGGCCGCAAGTACACGAAGCATAGTTTCTTTTCTATCAATTTGAGAGCCAAAGGAGGAAAAAGTGACATGTGGAAAGTCATACAAGTGAGGTATACTGAACTAGTCCATAATTGGGTCATTGTGGGAGATTGGACATAGATTTTCCTTGAAGAATCCAAATCAGGTCAGACCTATGGCATTCGGAAGAAGATTTAGAGGGTGAATTCAGGGCCAAATTTCAGATATTGAAGATCCAAATCATAGAGATAATTCATTTTCAATATCAAGTTCATCAAAATCAAGAAAAATATGTGTATGTTTTTTCAAATTGCATAAGTCTTGTTTGAAAAATCAATTCTAGTAGATTCCAAAGGCCTATTGAGCATAGCTATTAGTATTGGGTTCTAAAATGCCTCCTAAAAAGAACTCAATACCCATTAAGCCTTCAGAAGGCTCTACTACGACTCATGAAGATGAAGAAATGCAACATGATATATCAAAATTCCATGACCAAGTGCACCAAATTTCGCTATAGCAAAGAGCAACAAAAATTGAAATGGATGGTTTGAAGAAAGTCATGGAAGCTAAGATGAATGGTTTGGAAGCTAAGATGGATGGCATGGAATTTGGCATGGAAGCTAAGATGGATGTCATGGAAGCTAAAACAGAAAACATGAAGAATGATCTAAAAGAAGACATGGAAGGTTTGACAAAGTTGATACAACAAATGTTTCCTAATGGTGAAAAGATAGTAGAGGAAACTAATGATGAGAAAAAAATAAATGATAATCCTGATTTCCTAAACTCTAATATTGGCAGGAAGAGCCACCATATTCTAACGATGGATATGAGGAATTTTTATGGCAAGGATTCCGTAACATGGATACTACAGATGGAGTAATATTTTGATCTCAATAATGTGAAAAACACACAAAAGCTACGCATTGCAACGTTACATCTAGAAAAAAATACATTTGTATGGTATCGATGGCTTTTCTCCCGTAAAAAAATTTTCACTCGGTTAATTTTTATGGAGGGAATGATAGCACATTATGAGGATACAAAGAGCAACAGCTTCTTTAGCCAATTGATAAATCTCAAATAAAAGGGTTCAGTGGGGTAACACATTGAGGACTTCCAAAAATTGAATATAAGGGTAACTAATATTACAGAGGAACACAGGATTGATCTCTTCATAGGTACTTTAAGGATAACATCCAACATGTAGCTCACGTTTTGGAACCTGATTCATTGGAAAAGGCATTCAGGTTGGCAAGAAAAATTGAATGTAAAATTATGGCGACAAGGAAGCCTACCACTCACTTCTATAAAGAGGGAAGTGTTGCTACTCCTAGATTTCAACAACCTACAAGGTTGACACCACAACAATTGGAAGAAAAAAATAGAAAAAGGGATTTTCTACAGTTGTGATAGAAAATACACTAAAGGTCATAAGTGTGCCGAGAAGAAATTATTTTACATAGATTGTGAAGAGGAAGAAGAAAATGAACAAGAAGATGATATACACTAGGAACCAACCCTAGAAGAGGAAGAAATGAGTTTTACCATATCATGTAATGCATTGGCAGTAATTACCACTCCTAAAACTCTCAAGATAGAAGGACATATCAAGAAGAAAAAGGTAATAGTGTTGATTGATTCAGGTAGTACCCATAATTTTATTCATTGTAAGGTAGCTAAGGAATTGAATTGTTTCCTATACCCAGAACCCTAATATCAAGTGATGGTTGAAAATGGAGGAACTATAAATTGCTCTGGAAAATGCCATAATATCAAGCTATCCATGGGGGAATATGTATTGAATATTCCAATTCTTTCCATCCTAATGGGAGGTGTTGATGTCGTACTAGGAGTACAATGGTTACAATCTTTGGGGATGGTAGCTTTTAATTTTCAAGAACTTTTCTTGAAATTTTTTTTGGAAGGAAAGGAAATTGAATTATGGGGTATCAAAGGGAAGCCAAGAAAGATAATAAGCTCTAATTTCATGACAAAGCTTCTTAATAAAGAACAACGAGGTGTAATTGCACAATTATTCTCACTAGAAGTTCCAACATGAAAATCATCTATTTCTCCAGATATCCAAAAAGTCTTGGAAAATCATTCCAATGTGTTTGATACTCCCAAAGGACTCCCACCTATTCGTGATCATTATCATGCTATTCATTTGATTCCAAGAATTGTCCCTCCAAACATCCGACCTTACAGATATCCTTATGTCCAAAAGAGTGAAATTGAACGTATGATTGCAGAAATGTTAGAGGCCGGTATAATTCAACCTAGTCAAAGTTCTTTCTCTGCTCCTGTAGTATTGGTACACAATAAGGATGGATCATGGTGCATGTGTCCCGGTTATAGGGAGCTCACTAAGCTCACCATTAAAGATTAATTTCCCATTCCTGTGATTGATGAATTATTGGATGAATTACATGGAGCAATTTATTTTACCAAGTTGGATCCTCGTTCAAGATATCATCAAATTATAATGAAGATGAAAGATATTCCGAAAACAGCATTTCAAACTCATGAGGGTCATTATGAATTTTTGGTCATGCCTTTTGGCCTTACCAATGCACTTCTACATTTCAAGGGTTGATGAATTCCATTTTTAAACCCTTCCTTAGAAAACTTGTGCTAGTATTTTTTGATGATATACAAATCTATAGAAGGTCTTGGAAGGATCATGTTCAACATGTTGATAGGGTGCTCAAACTATTGTAGGAGAAACAATTATATGCAAAAACATCCAAATGTTTCTTTGTAGTACAAGAGGTGGAATATCTGGGTCATATTGTATCTCACGAGGGTGTTCAAGTAGACCCTAACAAAATTAAATCCATTAAGGAATGGAAAGTCCCCACAACGATAAAGTAGTTGCGAGGATTTCTTTGGTTAACAGGGTATTATCACAAGTTTGTTAAGAATTATGGGAGAATAGTAGCACCTCTAACAACATTATTGAAGAAACATGCACTTTCATGGACTCCTGAAGCAACTAAGGCCTTTGAACATATTAAAGAGGCAATGTGCCTAGCACCGATCTTAGCTACACCAAAATTCACATAAAACTTTATTGTGGAATGTGATGCCTTAGGAAATGGAATTGGTGTTGTTTTAATGCAAGAAGGAAGACCCATTGCTTTTGAAAGTCATCCAATCAAAGGAAAGTATTTACAGAAACCTTTTTATGAGAAGGAAATGTTAGCAATACTGCATGAACTAAAGAAATGGAGAACTTACCTAATGGGAAGACACTTCAAGGTAAAAACTGATCATGATAGTCTTAAACACTTTTTGGAACAAAGACTATCTTCAGAAGAGCAGCAAAAATGGGTCACAAAGATGTTGGGTTATGACTTTGAAATAATCTACAAAAAGGGAAGCTAAATGTTGTTGCAGATGCACTCTCAAGAAAGAATGAAGAGGTGGAAGCATTGCTTTGTGCCATTTCTATTATCCAACCAGATTGGATAACCGAAGCAATGGATGAATGGAAGAAGGACGAAGAAGTGTGGACACTCATTCAAAAGTTGCAGCAAGATCCTAGTACATCTGATACATTTAGTTGGAAAAATGATTCCTTATGGTACAAAGATCGCTTATATCTTTGTAAGAATTCCCAACTAAAACAAAAGATTCTTTTGGAACTGCACACTTCTCCTTTAGGAGGACACTCAGGATTTTTAAAAACTTACCACAGGGTGAAGAAATAATTTTTTTGGGATGGACTTAAATCTGATATTCAAAAGTTTGTGGCGGAATGTTTGGTTTGCCAGCAGAATAAAGTGGAAACAATTAAGACCCCGGGACTTCTACAACCTTTATCCATTTCAAGTCAACATTGGGAGGAGATTTCAATGGATTTTATCACAGGTTTACCTAAGTCCGAAGGAAAGAGTGTCATCATGGTGGTAGTTGATAGACTTACCAAGTATGCACACTTTTGTGCATTATCTCATCCATTTAAAGCAAGTACAGTTGCTACGACATTTATGGACACAATTCAAAAGCTACATGGAAACCCAAGGGTTATTGTGAGCGACAGAGATCCCATTTTTACTGGAAATTTTTGGACAAAGTTATTTTCTTGTTTGGGTACTCAATTAGCTCATAGCTCATCTTATCATCCTCAATCTGATGGTCAAACTGAGATAGTAAATAAATGTTTGGAAGGATATCTTCGTTGTTTTGTATCTGATAAGCAAACACAATGGGTCAAGTGGTTACCTCTCGCTGAATGGTGGTATAACACTTCCTTCCATACTGCAGCAAAAATGACCCCATTTATAGCACTTTATGGATATCATCCACCATCCATCACATCATATTTAAGGGAAAATTCGAAGGTTCAAGCAGTGGAAGATCACATCGAGCATCAACAAGAAATTCTCCAACTCTTAAAGGATAACCTGAATTTGGCACAAAATCGAATGAAACAATAGGCAGATCAACATCACAGCAAGAGAATTTTTGATGTAGGAGACTGGGTAGTTTTACGGCTACAACCATACAAACAAATGTCCCTCAAGCAAGCTAAGAAAGATGATAAATTATAGCCAAGGTACTATGGTCCTTACAAGTTGTTGCAAAATATTGGTACTATGGCATAAAAATTGGAGCTTCTTGCTTCTTCACGAGTGCATCCAATTTTCCATGTTTCATGCTTAAAGAAGATTATAGGTGAAAATATTCCAGTTCAAACAATATTGCTAGAACTTGATGAGGAAGTAAAAATCATATTGGAACTTGAAGCGGTCACGGAAAGCAAAAATCGACAGCTACAGAATCGATCAATTTCAGAGTATCTCATCAAGTGGAAGAACTTACCCACTGAAGATTCTACATAGGAGGATGAGAATTTTATACACAAGCACCCAGAGCTACTCAAGCATTGAGGACAACACTTTTTTGAAGGAGAGGGGCATGTTAGGTCCCTATATTACTAGTATATTCCCTTATTTTTGTTAGTTTAACCCCATTATTGTTATTATTGTACCCTTGCAACCCCCATATTTTTATTATTGTGCCCTTAAAATAATCTTGTTAGGTCGGCTAGGATTACATTGTGGCCCCACTAGGATTACATTGTGGCCCTATGGACTCCTACATATAGAAAGGAGGTTTTGTAATTTGTATCATCCAAGAATTGTTCATTCATGTAATGTATTGGAGGTTTCCCCCTCGAAGTGGCTTATTTATAAGGCATTGATATCTCTTTTCTTCTCTTTTTGGAGCTGGTTTCACAAAAATTACATCTTTTGTGATGTTTTTTTTAATTGAGTTTTTGTGTAAATTTTTGAAGGAATTTTTTTTTAACTTCATACTCTATTATCATGGGAAATCGAAGGAATTGTACGGGAAAATATGATTGGAAAAGAGACCCCGAGGAACATAGAGAAGAGACGAGACAATCTCGCAAAAGAAAGATATAAGCACTCTCAAATATTGAAGGGGAAAATGAACCTCAACTAGAAGTTGAAGCAGGTATGTAAATGTAAATATTATGAGTTTGATATATTTAATATTTTTGTAGTGTAAAATGTGAAGCTTAATTTATATTTGACGAACTAATTTGAAAAATATTTTTCAATGTAAACAGAGAGAGATATTCCTCAAGACATTGATGATGAGATACAAAATTTTGAAAGAGAAAGTGAAAGACCTATTGAACCAATGATTGAAGATGGTGAAAATGTTGAAAGAAATTCAAGTGAAGAAATTGAATCACAATGTATGTACACACACACAAATAGATATATATATATATGTGTGTGTGTGTGTGTGTGTGTGTGTGTTAGTGTCATTCTAGTCATACTGCCATCAGTGATCAAAACTTCTCTTTTGCATTTTCATATTGGGTGTCTCATACCGAATAAATTTCACCATTCCGCTAGGTCATGGATTCATTTGATGGTAGTATTGTTTTATCATTTTTTCCTCATGAGGTACTTGCTGATCTTCCTTTCTATGGTCTTTAGTCATTAGTCACTTTTATTCTTTAAATCATATCAGTAGGTCATAGGATGGGTCTCATTAGTTTCTAGAGTCTCACCATGGTCAAATAAATGAGTCAAGTATCAATAATATCAGAAAGGTCATGAGGATGTCAATAAGCTCAAAGTCACAGCACCAGAAATATCAAAGAGAAATTTTATTCATCTTGATGTAATTTTCACCTCAAAACCATGTTTTGAGGTGAAAACATGATAGTTTACATTTATTATCATTCATTATGTAATTTTGTATCATCTTATGTAATAAGTCACAATTCAGAAGTTGTTATCTCCACAAAATTATGTCCTTTCCTTCATAGAAGTTTTCCGCAGCATGTTCAGTGCCAGATCATCTTCAAAGAATATCCATCAGAAAGGGCCTAGAAAGAGCTTTCCAACGGTATTCTACACTCTCAAAACTGACTTCTGAATTGAATTTTATGCTTAAGTGAAGTAAAATCCCTCTATTACCTAAGTCCCCCCTATTTCCCCATTTTTCCCTTTAAACTTTGTGTTATTAAAGTTCAATATTCCTTTTAAAAATCCCTTCCCCCCCCTTCCGATTATAAAATCATGTTATAAATTACTTCTTAAAAATATATATGCGATTTTATTATTAAAACCACTTCCCCTCCATGACCCATTGGACTTCATAATAAAAAGTTCCATATTATAAATCCCCCGCCCCTTTAACCACTTCCCCTTTTTTCCTTCCCCACCAATCATATAATAAAACTTTATAATATAAAATTTCAAATCACAATTGCAACTTTTATATGGTACGTTCCGATCGGTGCATCACAAAACTTGCGATGCGATTGATCGCGTCAACCTCCGATCGCTCATCCCACCATTGATTACTCTCGCCGATCGAACGACCCACCATAAATCGTACCATCGTTCTGATATCCTGATCACATTGCACATTCCCTCCCTTCCGATGTGATTACTCCTCTTCCCCCCATCTCCGATGTGATTGCGATTGACCGCACATCGCAAATCGCAAATCAGCGGATACAATTATGTGATACACCCACCCTCATTCCCAATTGCGATTTGCGATGGCGCTGTTATATTTGTCACTCCGCTTTCCCCCCTCTCCCGAGCCCAATTTGCGATTGCGATTATACCCCGGTCCCACCATTAAAATCCTCCGCCATTCATCATAAAACCCATTTCTCCTTTGTAAAGGTTAAAATTCCGCCGCTTTGTTTATTACAAAGGTTTTCTCCCCATCGCATCGCAATATTGGTAATGTACTACCCCGCTCTACCCCCAATTCCAATTGCAATTGCATTGTGTTTTAAAATTATGTCTCTCCGCTCTTGCTCCGACTCCAATTTCGATTTATATGCGGGTCCCGCCTCTCCCTTCCTTTTTCCCATTTAAAATTCATTTTTCCCTTCACAAAGCATATAATTTCATTCAGTTCTATTTCTACGGAATTTTATTAAAAGTCAGAGAATAAAGAAATAAAGGAAAGCAAAGGAACAGTCCAAGGGCCGAGAGCTAAAAATAAAATGAAGATATCTACAAAAGAAAAAAATAGGAGATCTGTTCACCAGATTACCTATTTTCGTTTATGCAGCCTAAACAGCAAATCTTCAAAGCAGATGATGTGATGATGTCCCTTACTTTCAGGGGAAAATTGTTGTATTACTTTCTATGATTGTATTTCAGCTGTTAGAACAGCCCCCACTTCTATGGATCTGTGTTCCCACATTCCAGCTTATTTATTGTATTGTAAATCATTTGTAAAGGAGTTTTTTCTGAGTAGGGGAATAGTGTGGAAGAAACATCTCTGCGCTACATTGTATAGTTTGACAATAATTAATAAGAGATGCAGCTCTGATTTGTGGGATCCATGTGGTATGAAATTCAGCATTTTTTCTCTCTTTTGTTTCATATGTGAATTTTTATGTGTTCCATTCATCCATAAACATTTCTTTTGAATGCTTTCAAGATAGAAAGGTAGAATCAATTTTATATGCTCTGCCTTGGGAAATCAGTCATGCTCTGTGTGTTTTCTTCCGTTTGAAAAGGATCCATTTATTGTGCCCTTTTCAGCTCCTCTCCAGTCTTTCCATCCCATCCTTATTAAATTTTAATTTGCTAAGTTTCTTGCCTATCTTGCCCCATGAAATACCCTGTGTCCTGATTTAATTCCCGGTTTCAACTATCCCTTCATATCCCACACATCCATGAAATTCATTCATTCATTTATTTTAATAAACCTTTTCCATCATTTTATCTAGCCCAATATCAGTCCATTTATTGTGTTTCCTTTGAATATTCTTTTACAGAGAGAGCCCTCTCCTGTCCTTGTAGGGCTAGCTACAAGGATGAGCGTGGTTTAGTTTGTTACCGTGTTTTTCCTTTGTAGCCTGGGGTCCAATTCAGGTGCTAAAATTCTATCGCGACTCCACTGGGGAACATATTCAATATTGTTTGTTTGTTAGTGTTATTTGTTTTATAAGCTACAGACGGAGCTTGAATTAATACTAGGTAGCCTTCAAAATGAACATTGCTTTGCAAGTGCAGAAGTAGATAAATGCGTCTTCAGTCAATATCTGGTCTATTTTTATAGACAATAACATCTGACCTGCAAATATTTTCCCCAGTACATCAAAAAATTCCAGACTTTTGAAAGATTATGTTCAGATTTCTGCTAGGTTGCAAAATAAGATTTTTGTAAAATAGACATTCCACCACACTGGCTTCAAGAAGATACACCAGGGCCAATCCAGATCCAAATCCTCCCCCTGTGTTTGAAAATCCAAATCTTATCCCAAGAATTGTTAGAAGACAAGAAGGATCATTAAGCCCCAGACCTATCTTCAGATCCTATACTTGGCCTAGTAAATGGTTTTTTGTAGAAGGTCTTTCCTTTGACGATAATTTTGAGCTTTCTTTATTTAGGAATAAGTCTGAAAATGACATTGATGATACAGCTTTAGATCCTGACTTCCTTGTAGATATTGAAGTCCAAAGAGCAAATACCTCCATTGACGATTACATTTTGAATTCTCCTCAGTCCATCACTGTAACTAATCCTCCTGAGCCTTCCGAATCATTAAGAACAACCTTTCCCCCTCCCAATTCATCAGTATTCCCATCAGTCAATTCCCAATAATCATCTCCTCCATTAACACCTCCCTCAAATCCTACAAATCCTGTTGTAAATCCACCCAGAGTTATGGCTGCCAAGTATGCACCTCTGGTCTTACCCCGGGTTCTCGATGATATGCCTACTGACTATCAAAGAAAAATTCCTATTTTTGATGCCAATCAAAGCATCACAGCTCAGTAGCGTGTTGATAAAATGAATGACTTTTTTTATTTGCATGAGGTAGAAGCATATAATTTGATGATGAGGTTGTTTGTTCAAAGTTTCAGAGGCGAAGTCAGAAAGTGGTTTAGAGCCCTACCGCCAGGCACAATTTGCACGTTGCAGGAGTTGCACACTCAGTTCCTGGACCGGTGGGAGGTAAAAAAGAACCCACTTCAAATTCTGTTTGAATATGAGAACATTAAAAGGAATGTGGGTGAAACCGTGCAGGATTATTGTTTGAGATTAAATGCTACATATAATGCTATTCTAGCTAATTTGAAGCCTCCTGAGGGACTAGTATTATTAAAATTCCCCGATGGATTTGATGCCGAAATGGCATATCAGTTGTGTGAAAGAGATCTGTCTTCACTTGAAGACATGTAGAATATAGTGGTTAAAGTTGAAGCTAATCTGTTGGCTAAAAGAGCACGAGCCAGAGCTTAGAAAAGAGTCACAATAAAAGAGGAGGCCTCTACTTCGGATAGTAAAATGGACACTCTGATCAGAACGGTGGAAAAAATGGTTGATAAGTTAACCATCACAGATAGACCTGAGCCTCAAATAATAAATCCAAACTTCAGAGGGCAGCAACCGCAATTCAAAATTAAACAAAGAGAGCAGAGAATGCAGGACCAAACTGCGCCACCACAACAACAAATTAAAACTCCTTTGCAGCAGAACTACATGCAAGGGACAGATTCAGATGACGATGATCCTGTGATTGAGGATAATCACTTTTTCATGGCTGATGGTGCGCCCATTTTCCTTACAGAAGATGAAGAATACACAGTGGCGACTTCAGATATTCGAAAAGACCAAAATTTCATTTTGGCCAATGATACAGTACTGGAAGAAGAGTCTGATGACTATCAGAGAGGGTATATGAACGCTCTGTCGACTCAGAAAAGGAAATACTCTCTAAGGAAAACAGAGGTTACAGTCAGCCCCATTCAAAAGAGAAAGGAACTCCAAATGAAAAATGATGCACATAAGAAATCTAAAGAGCCGACCGACCCTTCTTCTAGAAAAGCACCTGCAGTTGCTAACAAAGCCAATGAGAAGAACCAGCAGAACACAGTAAAGGATCCAACAGAGAAGAAAGACCCGCCCATTAAAGAGGTAGAGAAATCTCCCTCGTTTAATCTAGAAAATTAAATCTCTAAGTTAAAGGTGTCTATGCCCCTCACAGAGTTGGTAAAGAATAGTGTGTATAAAACTCAGGTGTCCAAAGTCTTGCAAATCGATTCTATCTCTGATACGGTTAATGTAGAAGACGACTACCCTGAACTTATTTTTGGTCCAGCCATAGAAGAATCCAGAGAAAATTAAGTCCCTCCTTTTTACTTGAGTCTTAGATTACATGAGTTTATCCTGCATAATGCTATGTTGGACTCTGGGGCCTCACATAATTTGATGCCCAAATATGTCATAGAGAAGCTAGGCCTTGACATCACTCGAAAATATCATGAATTGTATTCCTTTCACTCAAGTAGGGTCCACTGTATTGGTTTAATTAAAGATTTGGTCTTTAGACCAGATTCCAGCAAATAATGTCTTGATGGATGTAGTTGTTGCTAATGTCCCACCAATATTTGGAATGCTTCTATCTAGGTCTTGGGGTGCAAAACTTAAGGGAACCATACAACTCGACTTCTCCTATGCCACTATCCATGTATTTGGCCAATTGAGGAAGTTATATAGGGAAAAGAAAATGAAGTATATGATTACCAGTAAATACAAGCCTGTAAATCATCCCATTAATGTTGTCCATACAGACTTAGAGTCTTTTGTATTGTATTCTGATGGTGGTTTAAATGATGAGAGTGTTAAATTGGTACAAGTGGATGACATACCTGATATTTCAAAGAATTTCAATGAGGTCCTCAAAAGGGAAAAGGAAAAAGCAACAAACACTTCTGAATCTCCTGCTTGCCAGCAGCAAAGGGACAATGAACAGCCAGAAATCAGCTAAGGTAAAGAAGAGAAATAAGCAAATTTCCAGCATCTTCAAGAAGAAGAAGAAGGCCTATGGACCATGGATTTTGATGGTGCGGTAGGAAATGATGGTGCTGGAATCATAATCTGGGTATGCATCCATTTTTCTGCTCCAAACAAGGTGCCAAGTAATGTAAGGGTTTGTTATTACAAATTGGCTTTCGATTGTTCAAATAATGAGGTTGAGTATGAAGCCTTGATTGCTGGTCTGAAAATTCGTAGAAAGTTGAATGGTAAGAGGATTGCAGTATATGGTGACTCTGAATTAATAATCAAACAAGTGAAGGGAGAATATCAATAAAAACATCCAAGATTGAGGGCATACAGAAATGCAGTCTTGGACATTTTGAAAACATTCTCAAATTATACTTTGACTTGTGTCCCTCATATTCAGAACGGTATTGCAGATGCACTTGCGAAGGCATCAAGTAACTTGAAGATCCAGATGAAATCCAGCAATAAATTTGAAATTCATGTAAAGCATAGGCCTGTTGTACCGAACAATTTAAGGTATTGGCAAGTATTTTGGGATGATAGTGAGATTAATTAATTTTTGCAAGGTGATGGAAAATTCAAAGACACTCCCATAGAGGGTGAGTATGAGGTTGATGATCAAGAGTTGGAAGCAAACCAGATGGACATATTGCAGTTGAAGGATAATGTAATTCCTAGAGGTCTCATACCTTTAGAGGAGCTTTTTGATCAGGATGATGTCGCAAAGAAACCAAGCTTGGTGCCCATGGAGAAAGGAGTCAAAGATGTGAATATTGGAACATCTGATCAGCCCAAGTTTGTCAAATTATCAAAGGCATTATCCCCTAAGGTAAAGGAGAAGTATGTTAAATTTATTTCTAAATTTTATGATGTATTTGCATGGGATTATTCAGATTTTAAAGTGTATGATAAGAACATAATTCAACATACAATTCCTATCAAGCCGGATCAGAAACCTTTAAGACAGAAGCTGAGAAGAATCAATCCAAAGCTGCTGCCATCGATTGAAAAGGAGGTAAATAGGTTGTACAAAGCAAGAATCATAGGTCATATTAGATTTTCTGATTGGATTTCGAATTTGGTCGCAGTGCGTAAAAATACTGGAGAAATAAGACTGTGTATTGACTTTAAGAACTTGAATAAGGCATCCTTAAAGGATAATTACCCACTTCCGAAAATGGACCATATCCTGCAGAGAGTAGTTTGAGCATCTAGGATGTCACTACTTGATGGCTACTCAGGGTATAACCAAATCTTGGTGCATGAGAAGGACCAAGATAAAACTGCCTTTACAACACCCTGGGGAACCTTCCGGTATGCCAAGATGCCCTTTGGACTAAAGAACGCTGGAGCCACTTTCCAGCGTGAAATGGAAATTGCTTTTGCAAATGAAAAATATGTTTTCCTTGTTGTTTATTTGGATGATCTGACAGTGTTTTCAGGTTCAGATGATGAGCATATGCACCATATAAGAGTGGTTTTCCAGTGTTGCAGAAAGTTTGGGATTTCTCTCAATCCCAAAAAGAGCCTTTTTGCCATGGATGAGGGAAAATTTCTCAGGCATATCATCTCTAAAGATGGCATCCGCATAGATCCAGCCAGAGTGGAGGAAATCCAACTCATAGATCTCCCACGAAACAAGAAAGAGATTCAGGCCTTTAATGGTAAGATGATTTTTTTACGTAGATTTATACCTAATCTGGCTGACCATTTGAGAGAAATGAACAATATGTTGAAGAAAGACAGCACTATTAAGTGGAGTGAGGAAGCTATCAAATAATTCAATCTGGTAAAGTTAGCTTTGTCTAATGCCCCAATTCTGATCAGTCCCGACTATACCCAAGATTTTATTATATTTTCATTTGCATTTGAGCATACTATGGCTGCTATTTTAATGCAAAAGAGAGATGAAGTAGAAAATCCAATTGCCTTTTTCAGTTGGACTATTAGAGTTGTTGCTTTAATATATAATATTATTGAAAAGCAGGCATTGGCTCTTGTCAAGGCATTGAAATATTTTGGGGTCTATATTCTACATTCACACACTATAGCGTATGTCCCTAACGCAGCAGTCAAAGATGTGCTCATGCAAACTGATCCAGAAGGTCGAAGAGGAAAATGGATAGTAGCTATGCTGGAGTACGATATGGAGATTAAGCCTTTGAAGTTGATAAAAGGCCAAGGTTTGGAGAAATTGATGGCCCAATCAAATCTGTGTGCTTTAGATATAAACCTCATTTTAGCAATGTCGGAAGAACAAGATGAAGGTTTGTTGGTTCCCATTTCAGACATTTTTCTTCAGTCCCCTTGGTATTCAGATATAGTGTATGTTCTTCAGCATTTGTCACCTCCTCTAGGCACATCTAAGAGTCAAGGTAGATATTTGAAACTCAAATCTTCAAAGTATTGTATTTTGAACAGTGCTCTATTTTGGAGGGATTCGGGAGGCATTTTGATAAATTTCCTGGTTGAAGAAGAAGCTCAGAAGGTAATTCATGATTTCCATAAAGGTGACTGTGGTGGTCACCTGTTTTGGAAAACCACAACAAATAAGATATTGATAGCCGGGTATTATTGGCCCACATTTTTTTTCTGATTTATATAAAACAGTGATGATTGTCATGAATGTCAAATTTTCCAAGGGAAGAATAAATTGCTTCCACTTCCTTTGAAACCAGTTTCAGTGAACGCGCCCTTTCAACAGTGGGGGCTCGATTTTATAGGAGAAATACATCCCACGTCCTTAGCACAACATCGATGGATATTGACTGGGACATACTACTTTACGAAATGGATCGAGGCCATCCCTTCCAGGCAACCAACTAACACGGTAATTATTCAATTCCTGGAATCAAATATTTTATCCCGTTTTGGTTGCCCCTGTAAAATTGTGATAGATAATGCAGCCGCGTTCAGATCAAAGAAAATGATCGATTTCTGTGATAAATACAACATCGTGCTGGGCCATTCAACAACATATTATCCACAAGGAAACGGCCTGGCAGAGTCATCGAACAAGTCGCTGATGAATATAATTAAGAAAATTTTGGAGGCAAACAAAATAAATTGGCACCGGAAGCTTATCAACGCACTGTGGGCAGACAGAGTCAGCAGTAAAAAATCAATAGGTATGTCACCTTTTGAGCTGGTTTATGGTACTGATGTTGTCTTTCCTACTTCTCTTACAGTTCCAGTTATGAGATTATTACAAGAAGTTGGTAGTGAATATGATGACAACCAGCGAAGGATCAACCAAATGATCCACCTTCAACAGACAAGAGAATAAGTGTCACAGAAAACAAGTCAATTGCAAGAGAAGAGTAAAAAAATCTATGACAGGAAGACTAAAGTAGAAAAGTTTCAGTTGGATGATGTAGTGTTGAAATGGGATGCAAGAAATGAAGACAAAGGGAAGCATGGTAAATTTGACAACCTTTGGAAGGGACCATATAGAATTACAGCATATAGGGAAAAGAATGCCTTCTTACTTTCAGAAATGGATGGCCAGGATTTTCCTGGAGGAGCAGTAAATGGTAGGCTATTGAAGCACTACCATTGTTGAAGACATGGATCAGAATCTAGCTTATCATCATTGTGTATACCATTTTATTTTTCCAAAAGAAAAGTTCAAATGCACAGTCATTCAAGTTTGGGGCCCAAGGTGAAGGCTATAAAAATTGGATGATATGTGTATAGTTTAGTTTTATTTTAGTTTTCAGTCTTAGTCTAGAGTCAGAGTTAGTTTGCATTTGTGTCAGTTTTTTGACATTCTTGACTCCATGCCCAATGGATAAGGCTACTTGGTCTACAGTTTTATTGGCACCTCCAAGGAGCTACCATCCCCATTGGAGCCAATGTTAGTGTCATTATAGTCATACTGCCATCAGTGATCAAAACTGCTCTTTTGCATTTCCATATTAGGTGTCTCATACCGAATAAATTTCACCATTCCGCTAGGTCATGGATTCATTTGATGGTAGTATTGTTTTATCAGTTTTTCCTCATGAGGTACTTGTTGATATTCCTTTCTATGGTCTTTAGTCATTAGTCACTTTTATTCTTTAAATCATATCAGTAGGTCATAGGATGGGTTTCATTAGTTTCTAGAGTCTCACCATGGTCAAATAAATGAGTCAAGTATTAATAATATCAACAAGGTCATGAGGATGTCAATAAGCTCAAAGTCACAACACCAGAAAGATCAAAGAGACATTTTATTCATCTTGATGTAATTTTCACCTCAAAACCATGTTTTGAGGTGAAAACATGATAGTTTACCTTTATTATCATTCATTATGTAATTTTATATCATCATATGTAATAAGTCACAATTCAGAATCTGTTATCTCCAAAAAATGATGTCCCTGCCTTCAGAGAAGTTTTCCACAGCATTTCCAGCGCCAAATTATCTTCAAAGCAGATCCATCAGAAAGAGCCCGGAAAGAGCTTTCCAACGATATGCTACACTCTCAAAACTGATTTCTGAATTGAATTTTATGCTTAAGTGAAGTAAAAGCCCTCTATTCCCTAAGTCCCCCCTATTTCCCCATTTTTCCCTTTAAAATTTGTGTTATTAAAGTTCAATATTCCTTTAAAAATCGCTTTCCCGCCCCTTCCGATTATAAAATCGCGTTATAAATTACTTCTTAAAAATATATATGCAATTTTATTATTAAAACCACTTCCCCTCCATGACCCATTGGACTTCATAATAAAAAGTTCCATATTATAAAGCCCCCGCCCCTTTAACCACTTCCCCTTTTTTCCTTCCCCGCCAATCATATAATAAAAATTTATAATATAAAATTTCAAATCACAATCGCAAATTTTATATGGTACGTTCTGATCGGTCCATCGCAAAACTTGCGATGAGATTGATCGCGTCAACCTCCGATCGCTCATCCCACCGTTGATTACTCCCGCCGATAGGACGACCCACCATAAATTGAACCATCGCTCTGATCTCCTGATCACATCACACATTCCCTCCCTTCTGATGCGATTACTCCTCTTCCCCCCATCTCCGATGCGATTGCGATTGACCGCACATCAAAAATCGCAAATCGGCGGATACAATTATGTGATACACCTGCCCTCATTCCCGATTGTGATTTTCGATGGTGCTATTATATTTGTCACTCCGCCTGCCCCCCTCTCCCGAGCCCAATTTGAGATTGCGATTATACCCCAGTCCCACCATTAAAATCATCTGCCATTCACCATAAAAACCCATTTCTCCTTTGCAAAGGTTAAAATTCCGCCGCTTTGTTTATTATAAAGGCTTTCTCCCCATCACATCGCAATATTGGTAATGTACTACCCCGCTCTACCCCCAATTCTGATTGTGATTGCATTGTGTTTTAAAATGTTGTCTCTTCGCTCTTGCTCCGACTCCGATTGCGATTTATATGCGGGTCCCGCCTCTCCCTTCCTTTTTCCCATTTAAAATTCATTTTTCCCTTCACAAAGAATATAATTTCATTCAGTTCTATTTCTATGGAATTTTATTAAAAGTCAGAGAATAAAGAAATAAAGGAAAGCAAAGGAATAGTCCGAGGGCCGAGAGCTAAAAATAAAATGAAGATATCTACAAAAGAAAAAAATAGGAGATCTGTTCACCAGATTACCTATTTTCGTTTATGCAGCCTAAACAACAAATCTTCAAAGCAGACAATGTGATGTTGTCCCTTACTTTCAGGGGAAAATTGTTGTATTACTCTCTATGATTGTATTTCAGCTATTAGAACAGCCCCCACTTCTGTGGATTTGTGTTCCCACATTTCAGCTTATTTATTGTATTCTAAATCATTTGTAAAGGAGTTTTTTCTGAGTAGGGGAATAGTGTGGAAGAAACATCTCTGCGCTACATTGTATAGTTTGACAAGAATTAATAAGAGATGCAGCTCTGATTTGTGGGATCCATGTGGTATGAAATTTAGCATTTTTTCTCTCCTTTGTTTCATATGTGAATTGTTATGTGTTCCATTCATCCATAAACATTTCTTTTGAATGCTTTTAGGATAGAAAGGTAGAATCCATTTTATATGCTCTGCCTTGGGAAATCATTCATGCTCTGTGTGTTTTCTTCTGTTTGAAAAGGATCCATTTATTGTGCCCTTTTCAGCTCCTCGCCAGTCTTTCCATCCCATCCTTATTAAATTTTAAATTTGCTAAGTTTCTTGGCTATCTTTCCCCATGAAATACCCTGTGTCCTGATTTAATTCCCGGTTTCAACTGTCCCTTCATATCCCACACATCCCTGAAATTCATTAATTCATTTATTTTATTAAACCTTTTCCATCATTTTATCTAGCCTAATATCATTCCATTTATTGTGTTTCCTTTGAATATTCTTTTACGGAGAGAGCCCTCTCCTATCCTTGTAGGGCTAGCTACAAGGCTGAGCGTGGTTTAGTTTGTTACCCTGTTTTTCCTTTGCAGCCTGGGGTCCAATTCAGGTGCTAACAATATATATATATATATATATATATATTGAACACATGCACATTTTATTGAAGTTATACATATATTTATTAATTTAGTTACTTATTGAATATGTAAACTTATTATGTACTATTCATTCGAATATGTACAGACGAAATCAATGTCGATAATGAGATGTTAGTAAATCTTGACACTCACACATATGGAGATAAAAGAGCTTACCATTATATACGATATCGTATTAACCACATTTTTAATACGTACTTCATAAAGGAACATTAGGGGAATTTTGATGTATAAAATGGGCCTCCTAAGGAAAATGTACAATCAAAATTCACTTTATGAGAACCAATCACATTTTAGGGGATGACATCATCCATAATGGTTGAGGTGGCATTTCTTGAGTTAAAGGTACTTACTTGTCACATTCTCAATGGTGGATAAAAACTCATGGTTAACCATGGTAGTTCTCTAAGTACTTTTAAAGTCAAAGTAAAGTACTCATAATAAATGTCATTTCACATTTTTTTAATAAAAATATATTATTGTCATTTAATATTACTTGAAAGAAACAATGCATATCCCTATACATTTATTATATTATATTATACTATTTTTATATAGTATATTAATTACAGTTTATTATACAATTTAAATAATATAAATTTTAATTAATAGCATATAATATAATGAAGATTTAATAAGTTTATATTTATATTTTATTTCAAGTTATTTAAGTACAAAGGACAAATGCATTAGTTGTTCAATGATAATGACTTTTTATTGAAAATCTCATTCTTATTTATAGTCACATCAATACAATTTTTTTATTAATTTTATTTTGGTACAACTTTTGAATTGAATTTAACTATGGTTACACTGATTGTAGTGCAAAAAGTGAATTGAAAAATCATAAATATTATTTTATTGGTTTAGCTATTATTTTATTATTTCCTTAGGAGGCCCATTTTAGACCTCAAAATTCCCCTAATGAATGTGATAGTTAGAGCCCAAATGTTGAAAGGTCTCCTATCACTAAGGAAATTAAAAGAAGCTACGACTTTATTGGGTATTAGAAAATCAAACAAAGATAAAAACATGAAGGAAAATGTGATATAAAACATAAATAGTGCTATAAATTCAATTACAAGATCTAGATAGAAAAATGTTTCAGTTGTATGTAGAGAAATACATATAGCAGTGGTTTCATCAAGTACTAAAGAGAATCGCTTGGTAAAATCTATGGCACAACATTAGGAACCTCATGAAAAATTTTGCACAAACATTGGAAATTTCAGTTGGAAATAGATGTAAATGATGAACTCGCTTGTTGGAGAGCTATTTGTAGGCAACCATACAAAGATAGACTCAGAGAAAATGTTAAAAAAATAATATATGAATATTGGAAGAACAATTCGCATGTTTATCCAACTACAAAGCATGTGATGCGAAGAATAATAGCACGAAATCAATACGAATAACATGAAAAAAAATTCTTTGAAACCACTCAGATAGAGTTGTTCCTCAAGTTCAAAGAAGAGAATCGTTAAATTCATGTGTCGATCAGTGCTTTTGTTAAAAAAAAAACCATGTTATGTAAAACCTACCACCATACGCGACACTTGTTGTTGTCGTTATCATGTGGAATTTGAGTTATATTATGACACATTCCTTAATTTTGGTAGAACATTTTGGAAGGATTCACCTCCTCCTTCCACTATCCATGATTTCATATCTCAAATTCTATGTGAAAGACAAAGCGATGAACTATTTTACGAAAAGAAATGTGTTGGTGGTAAAAAATGTGATGATTGTGGAAATTTGACTAAATTTCAAAACAAATATCATATTGATATAAATGATCAATCATTTTCCAACATGAAAGTGAAATGTAAGAGATATGAATATATCCATACATCCATTCAAGGTGCAAATAGTGTTAAAAGAATTGAATTACGAGAAGAAGAAATTTTGAGGCAGAAATTGATAAACACACCAAGCATTCGAATAGAGCTTGATGGCAAGACTTGCAATTCAAAAAATCCCATGAAGTTTTTCCACCAGGGACCACTTTTTCGGTAATTGATTTTGTAGAAAGCTACACATTTGTTCCACAAAAAGAAATTCAGAGTGAATACTATCATTCTGACCAGGTCTCCATGCTAATCCATATTCTATATATACATGCTGAAAAAAACGTTGATAATATAGAAAGAAAAAGTGAAAATTGACATGTTATTAAAGAATATCACTTTTATATCAGTGATGATTGTACACGTGATACATATTTTGTACAACATTGTTTTGGAAATATTTATGACTCCTTGAAAATTCATGGAATAAAATTCAATGAATATTGGATATGGTCAGATGGATGCGCATGTCAATTTAAATCTGCATGATCATTATTTTGGTTATGTTGTCTTCATAAGAAAACCTACATTAAACATTGTTGGAATTTCTTTGATATTGGTCATGGAAAATGAGAACATGACGGTGCAGGGGCATGCATAAAACGAGCACTTCGAAGATATCTAATGAACCCCTCTGCAAGCCAACTTGTGGACACTAAAGAATTTGTTCAATGGTGCATCGCTTCTCTAAGCCATGAGACTAACCGACCAAGGGAAGTGCGAAGGTATATTCAGTTTAATTTTTATTGGATATCTAATTTTAAATAGTGTACACTTATCACAATTTGATTATCTTTGATTGTATTTTGATATCATATTTAAATTCTTCTTTGAATTTTCAATATAAAGGTTTTTTTGGCATATTGGGATCGAAGAAGTAGATAGAGAAATTGGAAATGACGTTGAAACAATATAAGGGACTCGAAAATTGCATTTAATTAAAACAAAGTTGTCTAGAAAGTTTTTTGCATTGGATAAAAGAAAATATTCTTGTTTTTGTCATGTTTGCATAGACAACACAAAATCCAATGACATTTTTGAAAAAAAAATGTATGTAAAATATTGGAAACATACAGAGCTAAATATAAAGGGAAAAATGTCTATTGCAATGTTTGAAGAAATGCAATCATAGGAGACTACAATATTATCCGATGGTGATCGAGTTTCTAATCTTGTTAGAGAAGGTAACATTTGAATCGCTTTCAAATGATAAAGATCTAGAACTAAATTTAAATACATAAGTTTGTTAAGTTTGTTTTATTGTGCAGGAGATGTTTTTGTTGTAATTGCACCTACTAAAAATGATGAAAACTTGAAGTATTATTTGATGCATTGCACTGAACGAAAAATGACATTATTAGAAAACTATAATGATTACGGGTTTCCATATCAAAGAGAATCTATTTTACTAGAAGGTTATTTTTTCAGACAAACTAATGAAAGTGGGGATTTTTTTTACTTTGAATACTATGAACCTGTTGTCATAAGTTGTCAATATAGTCATTTGGTGTGTGTAGCACGCATAAAGTTAATAGAGTTTCAATCAAAGAAAAAAATGAAAATTAAGAAATGGAAAATGTCAAAATTCGATCATGAACGGATCATTGAAGATGGCATTCCATTGGAATTTTTTTGATTGAAATTACCAATAGTTTCTTCTCTTTGGATTATGTTTTAGAACTTTCAGAACTCAACTAAAAATTCAGCTGCCTTGTTATGTTATTTGTGCAAGTGTTTGCACATGTACAAATTATTTTGGTACATGCACACTAGGATCAACTGAAAGTAGCTTTTCTGTACATGCATTGATGAAAAATGTTGCATGTATATATATATATATATATATATATATATATATATATATATATATATATATATATATATATATATATGTGTTCGAGAATGAAACTAACTATTCAAGTAGTTTTACTATATGTGCATTGATGAAAAATACTGGATATATATACATTATAGATTTCATTTTTAAAATTTTATGATTGTTTTCAACACATCTAAATAGGCCTAGAATCTTATGATTGTTTATATATATATATATATATATATATAGAGAGAGAGAGAGAGAGATATGTATGTATGTATGTATGTATGTATATGTATTGTACTTCACAACATTACTTCACATGCCAAATTTACTTCAACCATCCAAAACTTAAGTTTTAAAAACATTATATATCACATTCACATGTACCAAATTTAGTTCACATAAAATATGTCCAAAATTTGTAGATATCACAAGTATCAAGTATCAAGTAATGTATATGACTGCATCTAGATAATATATAAAAAAGTAAATTTAATACTAGAAATCCCAATCAAATCTAGAAATAATCCATCAAATACAAATGGATGTAGAGTCTTTCCCATCAAATTCTCAATCCGCGAGCTATTTTGCGAAGCATGGGGAACCTGTACACAATGCACATACAAACATTAAAATTTGATGTTTTAAAATTGAGTGAGAATATATATAACTCATGTAAAAAGAAAAATATAAAAAAAAATCATGCAATACCTCATGAGGTTCCCTCTCCATTTTTTTCTCGTCAACTACAAATTTCTCCATGGGAACATCTCCAACAGTAAACTATACAACATACATGTACAACGATATATATATATATATATATATATATATTAAAAAATTTCAAATGAAAATTCATATGTATATAAACTTATTTTCAATAATATTAAAACAAAAAATAGACAACTTGTTCAAATGGTTGAAATGTTGTGGATGTTCCTATCTCCATTGCTAGAGTCTGTGGAGAAAAGAAATCCTCTATAGAAACCTAAAATTAAAAAAATTAATTCAAGTATAAAATACCTCAAGATCAAGATCTCAATTTATAATAAAACTTTTAAACTTCAATTTATAAATTATAAATTAAAAACATATATATTTAAAAGTGAAAAATTGAATACTTCTGTAGGTGGATTTGGCACATCTCCTAAGAGAGGCTCCAAAAGAAAATCTCCAAAAACCTAAAATTCAAAAAAATTAAAATAACTCAAGATATAGATATATCTCATTTTTTAATGGAACCTTTTAAGGTGGAATATATATAACTTAAAAACTTATAAATTTTAAAAGTGAAAAATTTTCCATAGTTGTTGTGAACCTGTCACATCTCCTAAGGAAGTAGAAGGTACCGCCATCTCAAAAACATCGAACGGAATCCAAATCTGTTAAAACATTTTATTATATATACATGAAAATGTACATGTGTGCACAATTATTTATTTAAAAAATATCAAGTTTAAAAAACACTAAAATTTTCCAACATATCTTGATGGTGAGACCCATCTTGACTGTTTGAACCTGAGGCTCTGAACATGATATTAACATTATTTTCATTCATCAAGCATGAAAACTGGAAATGGTGTTAAAATATAATAATACATTTTTGTTAGATTAATGTACATACAAATAAATGTATGTATATATATGTATTTATTAGAAATTGTATGTATGTGTTAAAAAAATTGAATCCTAACCATTAACACATATCATTCCCATGGCCTCTTCCTCATGAATAATTAGGTCATGCCAACCAATGCGAAAATTATTTGCATATGTTTTTAGATATTCAACACTCATGTTGTCAATCTCTTCATCTATATAATACACAAAATTGGTGCATGCATTCTCACATGCTCTTTGTCGATTCAGACAAACATCGACTCCACCCAATCCACTATGAACATTGTCGATGATGGCATCCCTTGCTTCTCGACTAATTTGAGAAATGGCTTCCTTCTATGACTGCAAAGTTTCGACACGAACAACTTGACTAACCAATGGTGGCTCAGGACAAGGCAACTCAACATCACGCCTAGTGCCCCTACGGTCACACAATCGACCTTTACCAAGACCAAAAATTTTAGAGGGAAGGTCATTGTAGTTGGGTTTCATTTCAGAAAAGAATTATGCATAAAATAATTTTGCAAAATAAAGTGGAACCTTGTCATTCCATGGGAGTCTTCCATAAGCCGCAAGGTGTCTATCATACAAATAGTGAGCTATATCAGGGTGCTTGAAATATTGCACCTTCATCATCTTTGTTTCAGGCCCTTCTTTGAAATTAAACATACACTTTGCCATTGTTATTGTAACTCTTTCTTTAACTGCCTCCCATTTATCGAGTCCCATCACTGTTTCCTTTATTTTTCTCATGTCATCCACAAAAGTATCCATGGTTGGCCTAAGATTTTGGTACACATCTACTAGTTGGCCTAAAGAATGTGTAACTATTTCCAAGCTTTTTCTACTCTCAGCAGGTAGAGTCAAATACATGAGAGCTCTCTGCAATTTTGCATGAATATTTTGACACCTTCCTAAGGTGCATTGGTGCATGTTTCTTTCCCATGGTTTATCAGAAATGTCAGCTGAATATGTCGTGGTGGGGGGACAACCTTATTCTTTAATGAAGTGTTCTAACCTACATCTTTTTCGACCAACATTTGGAGCATTTTCAGCCTCTCCATCAATATATAAAATTTTGTATATTAGAAAAAACACATGTAAAAAAATTTGTACAAATTGAATGAAAAAAATATTCGAATTCATCGCAACTTCGATGTGGTTGGCTAGCACCTTTCTCACCCTAAAAATGTTGAGAACCTAAACGACCCTACTGAGAACCAACACCACCATCCATTGATTAGCCTTTGGGGAATAAATATCATTGCCTTCATGCAACCTGCTAGCACTTATTGATGGCCCTCTAAGGGGATTTGAACCACCACGAACCTCTAGAGATGAGAGATAAGCTTCATAAACAAATACGAATTTATAATCAATTAAAAAATACATTTATACATATAAATACACGTACATATTCATTGATTAAATTGCGTGACCCATACCATAACTAGGTGAACCATGGGCATGCTCCATGGATGGAGTAGAGACCCTTCTCTTAGCTCCTAAAAAATAATAAATGAAACTTGTTAACAACTAATTTATCTCACAAAGTAGATAAAAAATCAATTCCATAGGTACACACATGTATGGAGATTTAAGAATAAATTTAAATACCATGAACATCCCTCAATCCCTAATCCCCCCCTCTTGTAGATATATGGGATTTTGTTGATCTTATTCATTCATCCTCCATGATATATATATCTATGGTGGACATTTACAAATAATTTTTTAATGATTTTTTTAAAATAAATTCAAAATAAATTTTAGAAAATTAATGTAATTTAGTGTACACAAATTTTGTAAAACATAGCTTTCAAAACACTAATTGACATCTGAAACTCAATTTAAGCAAAAAAAATATAAAAATGATAAGTTCACCAAATTGTGCTTTACATGGTGGGAGCACACATGGTATAAAATTGAAAAAACACATTTTCATTAAAAAAGAAGTGAAACTCCATTTAAACAAACTCCATTTAAAAAAAAAAAATTTGAAGTCACCGCATTTTAATTTTATAAAAATGTGAAGCTCACCGCTTGCTGAAAATGTGAAGTTCACCAAGTTGCACTTTACATGGTGTGGTGGGAGCACACTTTATATATAATTGAAAAAAGCACATGGTAATTAAAAAAGACACATTTATAAGTACAAAACACACACATATCCAAGATATGTTACAATTTCCATCAATAAATTTTGAAGGAGAGCATGTCAACACTAATTCATCTTTGAAAGATGAATCTTGAATTTTTGAAGAAGAGTGTTTGAAAACTAATTCATCTTTGAGAGATGAATCTTGAATGTTTGAAGAAGAGCATCTCTAAACTAATTCATCTTTGAGAGATGAATCTTTCATTGGAATTTCCCCGTATAATTTTAATTCATCTATTAATTCCTCTTTGATAGATGAAATCCTGAATTGAAATTACCGATGCAATAGATCAACAGACATCTTATTCACATTTGTACAATGTCTTGTACTAAAAAATTGAAATTGGCTAACAATATTGTTTGCTATTCCATGCAGTTCTTTTAGCCTCTCCTTCTTAACTTGGTATACACCATTCACCTAGTTGAACACACGTTTAGAATTGATGAAAATTACAATTCCATTTGATCCATATTCCATAGCGATTCCCAAGCCTTCTATCAATCCAATATAATATGCCTAGTTGTTTGTTGTTCTTATCGGTATATTCATTTTCCTTTGGACGAAATTGCTAGTCACAATATTGGAAATAACATATGTAATCATTACTTTCCCTGGATTGGGATAGCAAGAAAAGTCTATTCCTAATTTTCATTTTTCAACCATATTTAATGGCTTTCTTATCCCTGAAAGAAAAAAACAAATTCAATAAAAATATATATTAAATTGACATTTATTGGAAATGCATGGGATAAATGACACATGATCATTAAATGAATGGGAGAAATGCCTTAGAGTGGTAGTGGTTTATGGATATGAAAATGAAAAACTTCTATTTAGATCTATTATAGAGATATTTAGATCTGTTACAGAGATTGAATATAGGGGCATTTACTGGATATGTCACATTTGAGAAAAGATGATATCCAGAGGCTTCCTGGCCCTTTACAGACTCTACCTTTAGAAGTTGTAGAAGTTAACACTGGAAAGACAGACTAAAATCCTATGGAAGTTCAAAATTCGATGAGAGTTCAGCCACTTTAGGTTCAATTTTTAGGCCTTAAAGCTTGAGAGAAATGGCATTTACATTCTTTGAAAAATTATTTTATGCACTTACAGAAAACATGCTTTAAATTTAATGAGAGAAATCCAACATGACATGTACATGCTTTAAAAGCTTTGCCTAAGAATTTATGGGAGAAATGACACATGTACACAGTTTTCCTTTAAGTGGTTGAGTTTTATGAATATTAAAATGAAGAACTTCTATTTAGATTTGTTACAAATATTGATTGTAGGGGCATTTACTGGATATGTCACCTTTGAGAAAAGATGAGATCCAGAGGCTACCTGGCTCTTTACAGACTCTATGTTTAGAACTTGTAGAAGTTAACACTCAACACATAGACTAAAATTCTATGGAAGTTCAAATTATATGAGAGTTCGGCCTCTTTAGGTTCAATTTTTAGGCCTTAAAGCTTGAGAGAAATGACATTTACATTATTTACAAAATTATTTTATGCACTTGCAAAAAACATGCTTTCAAGTTAATGGGAGAAAGCCAACATTACATGTACATGATTTAAAAACTTTACCTAAGAAGTTATGGGAGAAATGACACATGTACATAGTTTCCCTTAAAGTGGTTACGGTTTATGGATATTACAATGAAGAATTTCTATTTAGATCTGTTAAAGAGATTGACTGTAGGGGCATTTACTAGATATGTCACCTTTGAGAAAAGATGAGATCCGGAGGCTACCTGGCACTTTACAGACTTTTCCTATAGAACTTGTAGAAGTTAACACTACCTGTCCCAATTATACCCTATGAAAGGTTTAGAGGACCCGTGGAATCACTCACACTACTTTACGTAGACATAAGGGTGTATAAGAATGCATGTGTTTTACATTGAATATTTTTCATTTTAAATTAATAATTTATAATTTGAAATAATTACCTATATAAGGTTAGAACCTATGTTTTGTATCAAATCACTTTTGCTTTCAATGGGGAAATTTTATGGTTAATTTGTTTTTTCTCGAAATGCAATACACCCCATTAAAATGGGAGATATATCAGAATGATTCCTATAGTGTAATAAAATAGTTTCAAGTAGTTTAAAAATATAGGGGCATAAATTCAATGAGCATAGTTTTAGGATATAAAAGTCCAAAATGGAAGATTTTTTTGTGAACAAATATGAGTGGATCACTATGGATATATATTCTTCATTAAAAGGGATTTTTCTAGAAGGATGTCCACTAAGTTGTAAAGAAGGGAAAGTATCACAATTATATGTTAATGTGCATGTGTTTTCCATTGAATATTTTTCATTTTAAATTAAGAATCTATTCAAGAAACAATTACCTATATAAGGTTAAAACCTATGTTTTGTATCAAATCACTTTTGGTTTCAATGGGAAACTTTTATGGCTAATGTGTATTTTCTCAAAATGTGATACACCCCATTAAAATGAGAGATATATCGAAATGATTCCTATGGTGTAATAAATTAGTTTCAAGTAGTTTAAAAATATAGATGCATAAATTCAATGAGCTTAGTTTTGAGATATAAAGGTCCAAAATGGAAGAGTTTTTTTTGAACAAATATCAGTGGATCACTATGGATATATCTACTTCATTAAAAGGTATTTTTCTAGAAGGATATCCACTAAGTTGGAAATAAATTCAATGAGCATAGTTTTGAGATATATAAGTCCAAAATGAAGAGAATTTTGTGAGAAAATATCAGTGGATCACTATGGATATATTTGATTCATTAAAAGGGATTTTTCTAGAAGGATTTCCACTAAGTTGGAACAAAGGGAAAATATCACAATTATATGTTAATGTGGATGTGTTTTACATTGAATATTTTTCATTTTATTAAAAATCTATTTGAAACGATTAACTATATAATTTTAAAACCTATGTTTTGTATCAATTTACTTTTGGCTTCAATGGGAAACTTTCATGGCTAATGTGTTTTTCTTGAAATGTGATACACCCCATTAAAATGCGAGGTATATCGAAATGATTCCTATGGTGCAATCAAATAGTTTCAAGTAGTTTAAAAATATAGATGCATAAATTCAATGAGCATAGTTTTGAGATATAAAAGTCTAGAATGGAATAGTTATTTGTGAACAAATATCAGTGGATCACTATGGATATATCTACTTCATTAAATGGGATTTTTCTAGAATGATGTCCACTAATTTGGAAAGAAGGGAAAGTATGACAATTATATGTTAATGTGCATGTGTTTTACATTGAATATTTTTCATTTTATTAAAAATCTATTTCAAACGATTAACTATATAAGGTTAAAACCTATGTTTTGTATCAAATTACTTTTGGTTTCAATGGGAAACTTTTATGGCTAATGTGTTTTTCTCGAAATGTGATACACCCCACCAAAATGGGAGATATATCAAAATGATTCCAATGGTGTAATAAAATAGTTTCAAGTAGTTTAAAAATATAGATGCATAAATTCAATGAGCATAGTTTTGAGATATAAAAGTCCAAAATGGAATAGTTATTTGTGAAAAAATATCAGCGGATTATTATGGATATATCTGCTCCATTAAAAGGGGTTTTTCTAAAAGGATGTTCACTATGTTTGGAAGAAGGGAAAGTATCACAATTATATGTTCATGCATGTGTTTTACATTGAATATTTTTCATTTTAAATTAAGAATCTATTTGAAACAATTACATATATAAGGTTAAAACCTATGTTTTGTATCAAATCACTTTTGGTTTCAATGGGAAACTTTTATGGCTAATGTGTTTTTCTCGAAATGTGATACACCCCATTAAAATGGGAGATATATCAAAATGATTCCTATGGTGTGATAAAATAGTTTCAGGTAGTTTAAAAATATACATGCATAAATTCAATGAGCATAGTTTTGAGATATAAAAGCCCAAATTGGAATAGTTGTTTGTGAACAAATATGAGTGGATCACTATGGATATATCTTCTTCATTAAAAGGGATTTTTCTAAAAGGATGTCCATTAAGTTTGGAATAAGGGAAAATATGACAATTATATGTTAATACATGTGTTTTACATTGAATATTTTTCATTTTAAATTAAGAATCTATTTGAAACAATTACCTATATAAGGTTAAAACCTATGTTTTGTATCAAATCACTTTTGGTTTCAATGGGTCACTTTTATGGATAATGTGTTTTTTCCTGAAATGTGATACACCCCATTAAAATGGGAGACATATCGAAATGATTCTTATGGTAAAATAGAATAGTTTCAAGTAGCTTAAAGATATAGATGCATAAATTCAATGAGCGTAGTTTTGAGATATATAGGTCCAAAATGGAATAGTTGTTGGTGAACGAATATCAGTGGATCACTATGGATATATTTTCTTCATTAAAAGGGATATTTCTAGAAGGATGGACTAGTTGGAAAGAAGGGAAAATATCACAATTATATGTTAATGTGCATGTGTTTTACATTCAATATTTTTCATTTTATTAAGAATTTATTTTCAAAACAATTAAATATATAAGATTAAAACCTATGTTTTGAATCAAATTACCTTTTGTTTCTAAATACTATGTGTTTTACATTGAATATTTTTCATTTTATTAAAAATCTATTTGAAACAATTAAACTATATAGGGTTAAAACCTATGTTTTGTATCAAATCACTTTTGGTTTCAATGGGAAACTTTTATGCCTAATGTGTTTTTCTCGAAATGTGATACACCCCATTAAAATGGGAGATATATAGAAATGATTCCTATGGTGTAATAAAATAGGTTCAAGTAGTTTAAAAATATATATGCATAAATTCAATGAGCATAGTTTTGAGATATAAAAGTAAAAAATGGAATAGTTGTTTGTGAACAAATATCAGTGGATTACTATGGATATATCTAATTCATTAAAAGGGATTTTTCTAGAAGGATGTCCACTAAGTTGGAAATAAGGGAAAATATCACAATTATATGTTAATGTGCATGTGTTTTACATTGAATATTTTTCATTTTATTAAAAATATATTTGAAACAATTAACTATATAAGGTTAAAACCTATGTTTTGTATCAAATCACTTTTGGTTTCAATGGGAAACTTTTATGGCTAATGTGTTTTTCTCGAAATGTGATACACCTCATTAAAAAGGGAGATATATCGAAATTATTCCTATGGTGTAATAAATTAGTTTCAAGTAGTTGAAAGATATAGGTGCATAAATTCAATGAGAATAGTTTTCAGATATAAAAGTCCAAAAATGGAATATAGTTGTTTGTTACCAAATATCAGTGGATCACTATGGATATATCTACCTCATTAAAAGGGTTTTTTCTAGAAGGATTTCCACTAAGTTGGAAAGAAGGGAAAATATCACAATTATATGTTAATGCATGTGTTTTACATTGAATATTTTTCATTTTATTAAGAATATATTTGAAACAATTAATGATATAAGGTTAAAGCCTATGTTTTGTATCAAATCACTTTTGGTTTCAATGGGAAACTTTTATGGCTAATGTGTTTTTCTTGAAATGTGATACACCCCATTAAAATGGGAGATATATCGAAATAATTCCTATGGTGTAATAAAATAGTCGAGTAGTTTAAAGATATAGGTGCATAAATTCAATGAGCATAGTTTTCAAATATATAAGTCCAAAATGGAATAGTTGTTGGTGAAAAAATATCAGTGGATCACTATGGATATATTTGCTTCATTAAAATGGATTTTTCTAGAAGGATGGACTAAGTTGGAAAGAAGGGAAAATATCACAGTTATATGTTAATGCATGTGTTTTACATTGATTATAAAAGGTTTTTTCTCTCTCTCATTGTTTGAGTCTTGATCTTATAAAAGGTTTCCACTAAATCCATCCATATTACTTTTCATGTGAACCACATTCCCAAAGCCACCCATCTATGTACCTAAGAGCCAAGCCAAGCATAAAAAGGGCTTAATTCATATTCTACTTTAACACATATGTGATTAATTATCATTAGAATTTATATGGTAGAAATATGTATAAAGAGTAATCCTTAGTATAGATATATTTTGACTTTAAGGAATAAAGGGAAGTTTTTTAGAAATTTTATCTTAGGAGGTAGAACTAAACCGTCTATAACCCAAAAAAGAAACCATGGCCCATGAACATTGCATGCAAATCCCATGTTTGAAACACCACCTCACATCATCATAAGGGTTGGAAACCACTAAGTAACCCATACTAAGTTCCCTAGAAGGGATGACTATCATATTTAATGATTGGGTTTATCTCAAAGGTAAAAAGGAAAATCAATGTTAGGAAAGGGAATTAGAATATAAATTAAGGTAAGACCATGACCTTTTACCCAATATTGAACGAAGGTGAGAAACCATAGATATCATGAAGGAAGCTCAAGAAATATTATCTTTTTTGCAAAGGCTTAAATTCTGATATGATAAGAAATATTATCTTTTTTTTTGTAGATGCTTAAATTCATGAAAAGATTATGAAAATGTGGAATATTTATTATGTGCAAAACAGTTGGAGATCATGACAGCCACTTTGTCTTTTCTAGGGATGATCAACTCATGAAATTTTGATATGACAAGAAATATTAGCTTTTTTGCACAGGCTTAAATTCATGAAAATATCATGAAAAGGTGGAATATTTATTCTGTGCAAAATAGTCAGAGATCATGACAGCCACTCTGTCTTTTCTAGGGATGATCAACTCATGAAATTCTAATATGATAAGAAATATTATCTTTTTTTAAGGAAGTTCTGATATGATAAGAAATATTATCTTTTTTGTAGAGGCTTCAATTCATGAAAATATCATGAAAACGTGGAATAGTTATTATGTGCAAAACAGTTGGAGATCATGATAGCCACTCTGTCTTTTCTAGGGATGGTCAACTCATGAAATTATGATATTATAAGAAATATTATCATTTTTTAAGGAAGTTCTGATATGATAAGAAATATTATCTTTTTTGGAGAGGCTTAAATTCATGAAAGGATCATGAAAAGGTGGAATATTTATTCTGTGAAAAACAGTTGGAGATCATGACAGCCACTCTATATTTTCTAGGGATGATCAACTCATGAAATTCTAATATGATAAGAAATATTATCATTTTTGAAGGAAGTTTTGATATGATACAAAATATTATCTTTTTTGCAGAGGCTTAAATTCATGAAAAAATCATGACAAGGTGGAATATTTATTATGTAAAAAATATTCAGGGATCATGACAACCACTCTGTCTTTTCTAGGGATAATTAACTCATGAAATTATGATATGAGAAGAAATATTATATTTTTTGAAGGAAGTTCTCATATGATAAGAAATATTATATTTTTTGCAAAGGCTTAAATTCATGAAAAGATCATGAAAAGGTGGAATATTTATTCTGTGCAAAACATTTGGAGATGATGACATCCACTCTGTATTTTCTAGGCTAACTAACTGAATGGGTCATGGTTGGGAAAAGTCATATCTAGATAAAGGTGAACTGAATGCGAACAGAATATGGAGAATAGAAAAGGATAAACAGAACAGAAATCTCACATAATACGGACTGAATGCAGACATAAATCATACATAAAGCGTATACATCCCATAGGATTATCATAATCAGTTCTAGATAAAATATTTAATCTATATTACAAATTAATTAATTAAAAAAAAAACTAGTGTGTATGGCTTATTAGTGGAGATGTCTTGAATGGGATGAGTTTTCTTGTCGGTGGAGTTTTTTTTTTTATTGGAATGAATTTTCAATGCAAAAGGCGGAAATAAATTCATGATACATACCTGGAAAGTCGCAGAAATTTGTAGATGAACCTGGGCGATACCTGAAGATGTTGAAGACGTCGTGGAAGACAACCAAATTTCTGCGAACAAAAAAAATCAAATTAAAAAAAAAACAACAACAAAAAATAATTACAAAATATAAAAAAATTAACAAAATTTACCTCAGCGTCGAGGAACAAATCAACAAAACTCCCCTCCTCATCGTGGCACAACACCAAATCAAATAAAATCAATGAACAAGAACTCATCATGCTAGACACCAAATCAACTAAAATCAGTGAACAAGACCTCGTTGCGCGGGATAGATGTGAACAAGAAACCTACAACAGTTTGTGGGTGATATATTTATAAAATGATAGTTTAGCCGAACTATTTTAAAATTCTGGCCAAACTAATAGTTCAGCCGAAATTTTGTTGCCTGCTTTTCAATCTCCGGCCAAAAATCTCTTTGTCATTGCCGTCAGTATGCCATCAATGTAAATGGAAAAATGAGTTCTTTTGAACTAATTTCAAAAGTCTAGCCAAACTCTTGAATAGTTCAGATGAACTTTGATGAATGTTCGACCGAACTATTGTGCAAAAAAATTTTCCAACGCTGATTCTCATAGAAGTGTTACCCATATTTCCGTTTTTAACTAGCAGTTAAATTGTTTTCACTACGAAACTGGGTTTTTTACTCTAGAGATTGACAGAGAAGTGTGAGGTGTCAAATTTTAATGGATGAAGAAAAAAGAGAGGTCATGCGAGTTAGTTATCATAATTTCCAAGCATGCAAGGTCGTATATTTTGTAATGATTGACTCTTATGGTCACATGTGTCATCGTTTCCCCTCAAATTGTCAAATTAACTTCTTAAACCTTGCCCCCAAAATGCTCTTTGTCATTCATCATCCAATTCCTGCATGTAAAGCATCTCAGTGTCATTGTTAGAAAAAAATTTCACCATGCAAAGCAGGTTGTTTTTCAATTTTGATTCTGCAGGTGTCATAAGCAAGGAGGCAGCGAAAAGTATAAAGTATCAATGGCATCGAAGAGGAAAGAAAACAAGGATGGTTATTGCGTAAGGTATGAACCTATGGATTTGAAGTTTTTAAATGAATATCTCGGTGCTATGGAGGCCTTCACGAAGGTAGGTTGTCTGCAGTTTTTCTAAAAACTGCAGGGTTTGCATGTCCAGGTATCCAAAGAATTTGCAACAAAATTTAGAGGTACAACTTCAAAAGTTGGAGTTTTGAACCTCACAGTGTCACCATATGTCATCTCCCAGGCTACAAAAATACCTAGAGGTGGTGAAGAATGGTTCAAAGGCACAAAAGACAGAATGCAAAGCTGTGAAGAATTTCTCAAACAAGAGCAAAAAGGAGCTGACATGACAAATGACATCCCCAGGGGTTATATGAAAGATAGTTATGCAAAAATATTATTGGTGGTTAAAAAATACTTCACCTACGAAGGGAGATTCCACATGGTTTATTCTTATCATTTTATACTCCTGCATTTTGTTGGTAAGCAACCACTTGACCCACCTTTCTTTTTATACAGAAGTTTGGGAAATATGTTAGATAAAGTCTAGGCCAAGGCAGAGGATAGTGAAACCTCCTTCTTTCACCATGGTCTGATAAAATTGTTAGTACTGGAGGAATTGAAAAGGTGAAATACAGATTGGGTTTCTTTTATTTTTATGATTAGATATGATGTAGTTTTAGAGACTCCAAAGAAAGTTTAAAAATCAAAAGTTACTCCATATCTAGCTGTAATAGAAGAGATTGATGAAGAAGGAGGATAGCCTGATGTAAAACCAATGGACATTGAAGTTTAACTTCTGCAAGAGACTAATATCACTCGGGCATCACCTGCAAGGAAAAAACAGAGAATTAGAAAACAAAGCAGCAGGAGGGTAACAAGAAGCCAAAATTTTTCCAAAGGAAACCTGGAAGACATCCTCCAAGAAATAGATATTGAAGAATCACCAATTGTATAGGAAAAAGACATTGAAGGATATAGAAGAAAATTGAAGAAAGGTAGGTCTGTCAAGAAGTTAGATTTTGAAGGAGAGGATTTTAGCTTCATTTTCCAGACAAGGAAGCCAATTACCAGGTCACGGAGTGTAAAGGATTCCAAGGAAATAAAAGGAGCAGAAAAGGCCAGTGAAGGTAAGCAGCCAAAGAATATCATACATTTAACCCCAGCAGCAAAAGAATTCTTTTTATAGAGAAAAGGGAAAGAACATGTTGAAGGAAAGATTGAAGCACAAATTCTGCAAGAACAATTAAGAGAGGCTAGGGAAGAGGTAAAAGTGAAGATATAATTAAAATAAGCCAAGGTGTACAGACAACTAATGGTTGATTTTGAGAAAGAGATGAAGGAGAAGCTGGATAAATATGACAAGACTTTGTGAAAGGCCAAAAATATCCTAAAGAGAAGCCTTCCCTTGAGGAGGGTGGTAAAAATGACAAGGAAAAGGAATATGTGGTTACGGTCTGAGAGGAAAAATACTCAAAGGATAGGTCAAAGAGTTGGAAGACCAAATGGACATGATTCAAGATGAAGTGAATAAAAGAGGACTGGAAATGAGATTGGTAGATGAACCTAAAGTACAACATGTTGTTAATGAATATGAAGCACCCAAGGACTAAGAACTTGAAGCAAATAATTTTTGTTTAAGTTTACAGATCGTAGGTGACACCAATTTTGTTTTATAAGGTTAATTTTTGAATAAAAATACCAAATCTACAATTTCAACCATATTAGTTAGTTTTGTAGCGAGCTACTTTCTTGAGGCCCGAAATTCACTATGAAATTCCTGAAGAATGTTTTTTATCAAAAATATCACTTCTACAGAGATACAAGGAAGAAGTTTGATGGTATTTACCTATTTTGACCTAACAAACACTTTTTGACCAGTAGAGGTGGCATAAGAGAAGGTTAAAAGGTATAAATGAGCACGTTGTGAAATTTCTCTATGAAACTACATAAAGGTAATATTTTTTGCAGCAAGGTAATTTTTAAAGAGTTCTTGAAGGATTGAAAGGAATATGGAAGGCCAACCAACCACCTGGAGGCATCCAAACATATAGAGGGGCATCCGAGCAAACACCCATTACTTGGCATGTGTGTCACTCATACGAATCAACATGAAGACAAAGTTCTAGATAATATTAATATTTTCCTGAAAATAGGAAATTTTTTGCTAAATTATTGGGGGCTACATTCATGTCTTGGTCATGGAGAATGCCACTCAAGCATCTCATCTTTATCTATGTAATTATCCCACTATTAGAGAAGTGGATGAAATAAATTTAAGTAGAGTCTTATTACGAGAGTGATTCTTAAATGGATAGGTGTCTTTTTATGTTCCATAAATGTAATTTTTAGTTATGATTAAGTGTCAAAGTCATGGTTTGATGATCTAGCCAGCTGGGAAGATCCTATGTAAGCAAAAAGGGTATATTTATATACAGGCGATCAGATAAGAAAGTGTTGGAGAATTATTTGACATAGCCACTATTGTAAATTTTTACATATCAGTAATAGACAGACAATGACTATTTCCTGCTTCACTTGAGATTCTTGATATGTTTCAATAGGTTTATGTGTTTCTTTTATATCTTGCTTCTAGTAGTATTGATGTTAAATTACTCATAATTCATGTCATACATGCTCTGACTTCCTTTTAGCATTGAGTTACTGATTATTACCATGTGTTAATATTGTCCTATCATTGAAACAGAAAAAACCTCAATTTCCATAAGTAGGAATGTTTGTCTCTGAATCCCTTTTACTGACTCCATGAGCCCAATGGTATTTGGATCTTTCCCACTTTTGACCTGCAATCAAATAAACTAAGATACTCACATAGTTAGCCATATGTTTTCAGACATAATCAAGTAAATCCTTTGATAAGTTGAGAGAGCCCTCTCAGGCTAAAGAGGCTAATCCTCAGTAAAAAGTTGGTTTGAAAGAGTTACTCTAAGTTGTCTAGTGGAGAATCCCATCAATACCAATTTAGAGATAACATTTTAGTGCATATTCTAGGAGTCTGAGTACATATTTCCTAAATTTTTTGCTCACGCTGTGAATTTGAACTCGTGGAGGTAGCAGGAGCTCATAAATTTTCAAGGCTGCAGAAACTACCTTGGTGACTCCACTAGAAATTTTCATGCTCAAAGGTGGCTTCAAGAAAAATGTACACAAGGAGCAATCTAGATCCTAAAACACCTAACATTGTGGATAATATAGAGAGGATTCTTAGAGGCATTGGAAGAAGCTCTTCAAAATCAAGTATTCCATCACATTCAAGAGCTTTGTCCTATGAAATTATTCGAAGTCCTGAAGATAGGCAATTTCAGGATAAAATTGAATAATTTTTGCTTACGTCTAAGACTAAAAATGAATTGATTGATATAATTCTAGACCTGAAAAGACTCGGTATTGACACATCATCCCTAGTTTCTAAAGAAGAAAAATAAGAATTATGGAAAACATACACATAATATTTGTTGTTAGAGAGGGAGTCTATTGAAAAATTAAAGGAATTAGATCCATTTGAGTTCTTGTTGAAAATAAAATCCGGTATATATTTACCTGAGTGGAGCTCATTTATATCTAGACTATAGATACCATCTACACCCCCTCTTAATAACTCATCTTATCCTATTTTTTTCCAAAGAATCAGAAATCAATCTCATCTGTTGTCCTTCCCCATACCACAGCCATTGTCATTATGGTTGGAATTTTTCCTCCTCCTCCTCCTGTTGGACCTATAAGATATTCTCCACTTGTCCTCCCTTTTGTTATTCATGACCTCCCAGATGGATACTCAACTAGAATTAAAACCTTTGGGAGTGAAGAGGATATATTAGCTGAGTAACATGTGGATCAATTCAACGATTTCATTGATAGAGAGGAGTTATACCATGAAGATGTAAAAATGATATTATTTTCCCAGAGTTTCATTGGTGATGTAAGAAAGTGGTTTAAACCTCTAGCTCGAGAAATTTTGCAAAATTGGGACCAGCTAGAGGATATTTTTTTGACCAAGTGGGGGAGTAAGGTAAATCAAGTGCAAGCCCTGACTAAATACAACACTTTGAAGAGAGCCTTAGATGAATCTATCCAAGACTTCTCTAAGAGGTTTAACAAAGTATATAACTCCATACCTACTCATATTAAAACTCCTCTAGGAGCTTCTCAATTTATCTAGAGGCATTTGATTATGATTTTTCCATGTTTCTTAGGGAAAAAGAGTTTGCTTCTCTAGGAGAAATGCAGAATGATGCAGTAAAGGTAGAAGGAAACATGATAGATGAAAAGAGGTCTAAGATGGGAAAATACAAATCGAAAGAAGAAGAAAAACCTTCATCCTCATTTTCTAAATTTGATTCTATGTTGAATACTATGGAAAAACTCATGGATAGATTGGTTCTTGGAGATACTCCTTTACCTCCTGCACAACATGATCCAAAAATCAGAAATCCACAATCTAGGAGTCCTCAAAAACTAAAAAGACAAACAGAAAACAAAAATCAACCTCAACCACAATTGAGGCCTCCCTTTAGAAACAATTTTCTTGATGAAGAAGAAGTTGAACCTGTGTTTCAAGAGGATATTATCCACTACCTAGATGAATATATGTCTAGGATGTTTCTAACCAAGGAAGAGCATGATGAGTCTGGTGATTATTTTAAAAATGATGAGGGAATTTTTGATTACCTAAAAGGTTATCAACATGCTATATTTGAAATGCAAAAGCAATATAATCTAAGAAACAAAAAATTTCCCATCACCACAAATAAAACTCATCCCAAGAAGGATATTCCTAAGAAGCTGAGTGAAAGAAGGACCCATCACCTCCACCTCTTGCCAAAGAAGTTGAAAAAGCCACATCTGCTTTCAGTCTAGAGAATGATATATCTAAAATTAAGATTCCTACCCCCTTTAGAGAAATTATCAAGGTCAATGAGTACAGAAGAAAAATTGTCAAGATGTTGAATTCTCAACCAAGACCTTCAGATATCCTTAATCTACAAGAAGACCATCCTACCATTTTCCTAGGACCAAGGGTGGAAGATAAGAAGAATGAATAAGTCCATCCTTTTTATGTCAGCCTTAATATCCATGATATGAATTTGCACAATTCCATGTTGGATTCAGGGGCTTCCCATAACCTTATGCCGAAGGTGATTATGGATAGGATGGGTTTGGAGATCACTATGCCTTATAAAGATATGTTTTCTTTTGACTCCAAGAGAGTTCAATGCATAGGACTTATTAAATATGTAGTGGTTGGCTTGTCACAAGTTCCTCCTAAGACAATGGTGATGGACATAGTCTTAGCTAATATGCCTCCCAAATTTGGCAGGCTCTTATCTAGATCTTGGGAAAAGAAAATCAAAGGTACTATGCAGATGGATATGACCTATGCGACCATTCCTGTTTTTAGTGAGCAGAGAAGATTGTATAGGGAGATTAGGATGGCCTATATGGTTAGAAACAAATATAAGCCCCACAATTTTCCAATTTATGTTGTTAAGACATAATTAGGATCATCAATTTTATTTAGTGAGCTAACTGATGAAGCAGAAATTGAAGGGAAAACTGAAAAATAAGCAAGCTAAAAATCAAGAAGGTATTGAAGTAAAAGCAGAGGGTTGGTGGCTTCTGCACTTTGATGGATCTGCTGGAAGAGAGGGGGCTGGAGCAGGCATATGGATCACTGCTCCTAATGATGAAAGTAAGTTTTATTCTTTTAAGCTTAACTTTGACTGCACCAACAATATCGCAGAATATGAATCTTTGTTTTTGGGTTTGGAAATTTTGAAGAAATTAGGTGCCAAGAAGATATTGGTGTGTGGTGATTCATAGTTAGGAATCAAAAAAGTTGAGGGATCATACCAAACTAAGAATGTAAGGATGAGGGCTTACAAAAATCTGATTATGGAAATGCTTGAAAAGTTTCATGAATATGCATTCATTGTGAAAAACAGAGACCAAAATTCAGTGGTTTATTATTTAGCTATCCCTGCAAGTTTTTTTGTCACCCCTACACATTCTACTGAGAAGTATGAAGTTTAATTCCATAATAGTCCTACAATTCTTGATAATATCATTCACCGGAAAGTGTTTGAAGATGACCAACAAGTCTGAAATTTCCTAGAGTTAAAGGAGCAGTTGGAAAACATACAAGTGGATTAGAAAAATATGTTTACTAAAACCAAGGTCAATTCTGAAGTCTTGTAGCTGAAAAGCAAGTGTATACCAAAGGGACTTATTCCACTCGATTTTTTTTTTATCAAAATGATGTTTTTAAATCTCCTAGAATGTGGGTTGTTGATGAGGAGGTAGAAAGTTGCAATCTTGGTATAGCAGCAATGCCTAAAATGGTAAGAATTTCCAAGTTTATTTCTATGGATATAAAGAAGAAGTATGTTGAGATGATGAAGAAATACATTTATGTTTTTTCATGGAGCTATTCAGATATAAAATGTTATGATCCTAGCATTATACAACATACTATTCCTATCAAAGAGAATGAGAAATATTTCAAACAGAAATTGAGAAGGATTAATCCATTGCTCATGCCTATGATTGAGAAAGAGATTAAGAAACCTTTTGATGCAAAGATCATTGTTCCTATAATATTTTAAAAATGTCTTGCTAATCTGGTACCAGTCACAAAAAAGAGTGGTGAGATCAGAATATGTATTGCTTTTAGAACTCTGAACAAGGCTTCCTTAAAGGAAAACTATCCTCTTCCCAAGATGGATCAGATTTTGCAGAATATTGTTGGTTCTCAATGGATTTCCATGCTTTATGGATTTTCACTTTATAATCAGATATTGGTACATCTGAAATATTAGGAGAAGACTGCTTTTATCATGCCATGGGGAACACTTATGTACGCAAAGATGCCTTTTGGTTTGATGAATATAGGAGCAGCTTTTCAAAGATAAATGGATATTTATTTTTCTGAAGAAGAAGACAAATCAGTTCTGGTTTACTTGAATGACATAACTCTGTTTTCAAGAAAGGAGGAGGATTGCTTGATACATTTGGAGAAAAATATGTAGAAATGTAGAAAATTTGGTATCTCTCTTAACCCTACTAAAAGTACCTTTTCTCTAACTTATGGAAAATTGCTTGGCCATATCATATCAAAATATGGGATAAGGATTGATCCTAATAGATTTAATGCAATTCAGAAGATAGACCTACCAAGGAACAAGAATGAAATTCAGTCCTTTCCTGGGAAAGTAAATTTTGTTAGAAGGTTAATCCCAAACTTTGTTGAAATTATCAAAGATATTACCAAGATGTTAAAGAAGGGAGTTGATATTAAGTTGAATTTTGAAGCTAATCAATATTTTGAAGATATAAAGAAAGCCCTCACTCAAGCCCCAATGCTTATTAGTCCAAATTTCTCAAGTGACTTTCTAGTTTTCACATTTTCCTCTGAAAATACCATTGCTGGAGTTTTATTGTAGAAAGGACAACAAGGTACTGAACAATCTATTTCATTTTTGAGAATAAATCTTGCCAAATTTTATTTGAAGTATAATATTTTGGAAAAACAATCATATTATTTGATCAAAGCTCTTAAAGACTTCAAAATTTATATTCTACACCCTCATGTCATTGTATTTGTACCTAACACTGTGGTTAAAGATATTTTGACACAAGCTGATCCTGATGGAAAAAGAGGGAAATGGATAGCTACTTTGCTGGAGTATGAAATAGAAATCAAGCCTAAAAAGTTTGTGAAAGGACAAGGGCTATCAAAACTAATAGCACAATCGAAATTTGAATGTCTTGACATGAACTTGATTGCAAAAATTTTAGAGTTGTGAGAAGAAGAGGAAGAGTTGGTACCTATTGAAGAGAAATTCATTATATCTGAATGGTATAGAGATATAATATTTTTCCTACATCATCACAAATCTCCTCTAGAGCTGACCAAATCCAAAGCAAGGTTTTTAAAGCTGAAATCATTAAGATACTGCATTGTGAATAAGAATTCGTATTGGAAATATACCGGTGGGATCCTTTTGAATTGTTTTTTGGAATAGGAATCTGAAAGGGTCATTGAAGAGTTTCATAAGGGATATTATGGGGGACACCATTATTGTAAAGCTACAACCAAAAAAACACTTAGAGCAGGCTATAATTGCCCTACCATGTTCAAGGATGTATTCAAGAAGATCATTGCATGCCATGAATGCCAAATTTTTGATGGTAAGAAAAAATTGATTCCTTTACCTTTGATGCCAATATATGTTGAGGCACCTTTCCAAAAATAGGGGTTGGATTTCATTGGTTAAATACACTTAGAATATTCATGGAAGCATCGTTGGATTTTGACATGTTGGCAATATGTTTTTGTGTTCTATAATATTAAATTGATTGTCCTTGATGGCAACTCTCTCGCAAAGGACAAAGAAACTATATGAAGAATCTCAGTAGTCTCTCAAAAAAATTTATGCAATAGATTGGTTATTTTTAATATGTCACAATGTATAAGCGGTTTTTTAAAGGTCAAGTCACGTATGCACACGGAGAATTACGTCCCAAGTCACGTATGACTGTTTCTGCTTCAAAATTATAATACCAAGGGGCTTTACCATGGTATTAGCCCACAGTATTGAGCACGTATTGTATATTTAATTTCGTCCAGGATTAGCATCATTATTTGAGTGCTTTTGACTCATGGTATTAGTAAAAGCTAAATGTATATAAGTAGAAGAAGATCACAGTGCAATGTCTGCATGAGAAAGGGTTGTTAATGAATAAATTTTTTTAAGGAATATCTGCATCGATGAACTCTATTTTTAATTGATAGATCTAAATCTATGATGCACACATGGATATAATGATGGTTCAATATCTCTAGATCTGAAGATGATTAAGCTCTAGTATGATCTACTGAAGAAATGATGAAGAACTAGCGCAAGTCTACTAAAGAAAATGAAGAAATCTGGGTAAGTTTTATAGATCTAGTATGTTCTGCAAAAATTACTTTTACAGATCTATATGCTAGTTGGTCTCAGTAAAAGCGCATATATAAGAGGGTTCGCTTCATGAAAAGCGTGTATGGCAGTTAGGGTTTTCTAAAGCTTATTGTAGATGTTACTACTGTGATTCCTGCTTTTTGTCCGTTGTCTGTTAATGAAGTCTTCAGGAAGTTCTGGGTTGTTTGAATACTGAGTATGCTGCTAAGGTGACCAACAAAAAATCTAATCAATGATTGAGAAAACATGATTAAGGTTGACTGACTATCTAAAGGTTCTGCACTCCTGAGAAAATTTCTAACTGAAAGCCTCTGATCTGAATCTGAGTCTGATCACTTTTTGAAGGATAGTATACACAGAAGTATACACAGGTTGGTATAAATAAAAGTGTGTATACATGCAACTTTAACAAATCGAAGTAGCATATTCATTCTAGGTTATGAAAACAGTACGCATTGAGGAATACGCAGGTTGGTGTGCAGGAAAGCGCGTATCTACGCGGCTTTAGTGAAGAAAAATAGCGTATGCTATTTGAATTAATGACTTTTCAAGGTTGAGTTTGTATTCGCATATCTATTCTGAAGTCTGGATTATTTCTGAAGTTCTGGTTATAGTGTTTTCACTGTTCTAATTGAATTATTGAGAAAAGTTTATGGTTGTTGATAAAGGGTTGAGTTGATGTTGTTTGATCCGATATGAAAATTGATGAAACTTCTTCTGCAGTGGGTCTGAGGGTTTAAGCCTTCAGTATGGAAGTAGAAGCTTCCTTCCAGTAGAAGTTGGTGTTATGTACAGGGGGTTGAAGCTCCCTTCCGGGAAGTGGCTGGTAAATGAGAAGAAATGGGGTTTGAACTCCCTCCCAGTAGCAGCTGGTAAATGAGTGAAGGTTGTAGCCTTCTACAGGTAGAAGCCTGCGTACTTATATGAGTCTGGATTAGTACAATTTTATAAATATTTTTCCATATAATAAATATTTAAGATAGAGACGAAAACAATGGTGGTTTTCTCCCGAATTGGGTTTCCACCTTAAATATCGGTGTTCATGTGTGTTCCACTTGTGTGATGCTTTATACCGCTGTTACTGCACATATTTACTGATTATATAACTTGATGCATAATTATTAAATATGATTTAAAGACTGTTTCTGAGAAGCTTTCTAAACTAGAAATTTATATCAGTATATGCTAGTTTATTTCAGCATATCCGCGTGTATACGCGAGTTTTGTTCATAAAAGCCGCGTATGCAATTATACAAAATAAAAATTTAAATTTATAGATATGAGCTCTAAATACTGATTCACCCCCCTCTCAGTATTTTTTCCCAACAATTGGTTTCAGAGAAGGTCCTTCTGAATAATCTTAGCCGCTAGAAGGAAGATCAGCCAAGATGACAATCAAGATGGGACAACATCTATCAGGCCACCACTCTTCAACGGAAATAATTAATCTTCTATAAAACATGGACAAGATCCTATCTTCAGTCTCTTGCAGCAGATGTATGGGCTATTATTGTAGGAGGTTATCAATATCCAGCCTCAGTTCCAACAGATGCAATGGCAAGAAAGAACTACGAAAAAAATGCAAAGGCAGTCAATGCACTATTAGGGAGTCTAACGGAATCAGAATTTTTCGAGGTCATGCAGTTCAATACAACAAATTAAATATGGGACAAAATCATTATAAGCTATGAAGGTGATAGAAAGGTAAAAAGTGCTAAACTCCAAACTCTCATAATTCAATATGAAAATCTAAGGATGCATAATGAAGAGAGAATTGCCAGTTTCGTTTTACGTCTAGATGATATTTTAAATCATATGAGAAATTTGGGTGAAACCATAACTGACACTACTCTTGTTGAGAAAGCTTTAAGATCTCTAACTTCAAAATTTGAGTCAGAAGTGTCTGCTATTGAAGAGAAGCAGGATCTTCAAATTCTTACTATTGTTCAACTTCATGGCATTCTAACTACATGTGAAATGAGAAAAGGAGGATCATCTGAAGTCAAAGAAGCCGTCTTTAGAGCTTCTACAAAATGAAAAGAAATACAAGAAACAGAAGGATCAAGGTATGTTTCAGAAGAATATGAGGTAAATTTTGTAAAGAAGCTCCAACTTGGCACTAGAAGGTTCAGGGGTAAGCTTCCTTTCAAATGTTTTTCTTGTGGAAGAGATGGTCATTATGCTGCTAAGTGTCCACATAAATAAACACATGAAAAAGGAAAGGAAGTAGCAAGAAGAAATAAGAATCGCTTTAACACTAGAAAAATTTATTATACTCATGAAGATAGTGATGGGTTATTAGACAGTGAGGAAGAATCTGATCAAGATCTTAGACTTCTCATGGCATTTGAAAATTTTTCTAGGAAATAAAAGGATACCTTTCTGGATTCTCTAGAAGACAATGATTTTCTTGAAGAAATCAATCAGCTCAAAATATGTTTGGAAGAAAACAAAATATCCATAGAAACTCTAAAAAAAATCAGCTTGAAGAAAAGGAGAAACACAATGAGAAATTAGAATGTGAAATAGTAAGTCTAAGAAAAGAAATTGAGAAAGTAAAGACTTTTAATGTTATATTTGCTAAAGGATCTGAAACCTTAGATGAAATTATCAAGGTACAAATTTCTCCTCTTATGAAGACAGGTCTTGGATATGTCGGAGAATCTTCTCAGTCTTCAGTACCAAACTATCTAAAAGCAGCTACAGCCAGCCTACAACATTCTTCCACTCAACAGGGAAACAAAGAAACTTTACAAGTAAATCATGACCACCTCAATACAAAGAACACTAATAGGAATACCTTTCAGAGAAATTCCAACCAACAGGTAAACACAAATAGAAGGTTCTATGATCGCAGAAATTTCTTCTTCAATGGACAATGTCTCTCATGTCATAATTTAGGTCATCAAGTTGTTCAATGTCTTGCATACAAAACCATCATGACTAGAGAAGCGAGAAAGAAAATAATTGATACTGGAATAAATAAGAATACATATAACAAATTTTCTCCTCTTCAAAATGAAATTGAATGTGCTTATTTCAATAACTTTGGTCATGAAGAATCAGAATGCAGGAGCAAACTTCGGCCAAAAGAGCATATACATTTAATTTCCAAAGTATGGAGAAAGAAGGAATTACAGGTTGAGAACTGTGGCATAGCTTTATTTACAGAAGGAGAAGAAAATAAATGGTACATTGATATTGGATGCTCAAAACACATGAAAGGTGACAAAAATAAACTTCTTGCATACAATTCTCTAGAAAGAGAAAATAATGTTACTTTTGGAAATGATACTCCTGTTGTCATTAAGGGAAAAGGTTCTTTTTTTCTAAAATAAAATGTGAAAGCTAACAATGTTATGTATGTGGATGGATTAGAGCATAACATGTTAAGTGTAAGTCAAATGTGTGATCAAGGAACTGAAGTTGTCTTTAGCTCAAAAGAATGCGTGGTACGTGATCTTGATACAGGAAAAACAATTATAAAAGGAAATAGAACACCAAGCAATTTGTATGTATTGAAAAATTGTAAATAACAATGTTAATTGGGTAAATCTTTAGAAAATTGGTTATGGAATAGAATATTGGGGCATTTGAGCTTCTCTCAAATCAAAAAATCTAGCAGAATCAAAGCTTTTTGTGATGTTCCCAATATTACTCTGCCTGGGAATACCATATGCAAATCTTGCCAATTTGGTAAGCAAACCAGAGTGAAATTTAATGCCAAAGCAGGATCCGTAGGTAAGCCTCTTGAACTCATTCATACTGATATATGTGGACCTATGAGAAAAAGGTCACCACGTGGACAAAAATACTATATTTTGTTTATTGATGATTTCTCTAGAATGTGTTGGATTGGGTTGCTAAAACACAAAGATGAAGCATTCAAAAAATTTCAGATCTTCAAAGCACTAGTTGAAAATGAATTAGATCTAAAAATAAAGTGTCTTATATATAATCGAGGAGGTGAGTATATATCAGATGAATTCTTTAATTTCTGTGAACAACATGGCATAAAAAGACAGCTTTCTGTAGCTGGCACCCCACAACGAAATGGCGTAGTAGAAAGAATGAATAGAATAGTTAAAAAGATGGCTCAGGCTATGCTTGATGATTCAGGAACACCTGACACATTTTGGGGAGAAGCAGCACATACTGCGGTAAATATTATTAACAAATCACATGTTCGTGTAAACAGTGATAAAACTCCATATGGGCTCTGGTATGGTAATCTTTCCACTGTAAAACATTTTAAAATTTTTGAAAGAAAATGTTTTATCAAGAAAAATGATGAAAAACTTGGCAAGTTTGAAGCTAGAGCAGATGAAGGAATATTTCTTGGCTAATCTTCTAGAAGTATAGCAGATAAATGCTCCAATAAAATACTTTGGAAGATTTTTGAATGCATTGACGTTGTAATTGATGAATCTCTCTCAGCTCCAAAAGGGGAAATACAAAAAACAAATGAAGATGATGATGATGTATATCTTCCTACATCTAATAGAGATAATATAGAAAGTGAACCCAATGAAGCAGCAGAAGAAGATCTATCTGAAAAGGTTCCATCCAGGTATAGTCAAAAGAATCATCCAGAATCCCAAATTTTGGGAGAAAAGGGATCAGGTGTCCAAACAAGAAGAACTCTTGTAGGGTCCACTAGCTATCTAGCATTTTTATCCACCATTGAACCGAAAAATGTTAATCAAGCTAGAAAATATGAATGTTGGATTCAAGCCATGAATGAAGAACTTGATCAAATTGAAAAGAATCATAATTGGGAACTAGTTCCAAGACCTCATGATAAAAATGTTATTGGAACAAAATGGATATTAAAAAACAAGCTAAATGAAAATGAAGATGTTATTAGAAACAAGGCTAGACTTGTTTGTAAAGGGTATGCTCAATAAGAAGGTATAGACTTTGAAGAAACATTTTCTCCTGTAGCTAGACTTGAAGCCATCACAATGTTTCTTTATTTTTCAAGCTTTCAACAAATCAAAGTTTATCAAATGGATGTTAAATCTTCTTTCCTCAATGGTGATCTAGAAGAAGAATTTTGTATAGAACAAACTGAAGGATTCATTTTGGGAAATGATGAAAAAATTGTTTGTAAACTTAAAAAGGCTTTATATGGTCTCAAACAAGCTCCAAGGGCATGGTATTATCATCTTGACAAATATCTTCATCAACAAGGATTTTCAAAGGGATCTACTGATAGCAGCTTATACACAAAAAATGAAAATGATAAACTATTGATTGTGGTTGTATATGTTGATGATATCATTTTTGGAAGTAATGAAGAGTACATGAGTCAAAAATTTTCTTATGTTATGCAGCAAGAGTTTTAAATGTCTTTACTTGGGGAACTAACATTCTTTCTTGGCTTACAAGTGCAACAAGCAAGAGATGGCATATTTTTTTCACAAGAAAAATATCTTAAGAAAATTATGAAGAAGTATGGATGGAAGATTGCAAACCTGTAAGTACACCAATGATAACTGGGTATAATCTTAGTTCTCATGATGATTCTTCCATGGTGAATCAATCAGAATAAAGATACATGATTGGAAGTCTACTTTATCTCACCGGGACAAGACCAGACATTATGCATGCAGTTGGGATTATTGGACGATTCCAAGCTAATCCAAAAGAGTCTCACCTTCAGGCTGTTAAAAGAATATTCAAATATCTACAAGGAACTCAAGGCTTTGGACTATGGTATCCAAAGAATGTTGATCTCACTCTTCATGCTTACACAGATGCAGATTGGGCTGGAAATGTTGATGATCGGAAGAGCACTAGTGGTGGTGCATTCTATATGGGGCCCCGATTAGTATCTTGGTTCAGTGGGAAGTAAAGCTCTATTGCCTTATCTACAACAAAGGCAGAATATTTGGCTGCCGCATCATGTTTCACACAACTTCTTTGGATGATACAGACTTTAAAAGACATTCAAATCAAATGTTCACCTCCGATATCCATTATCTGTGATAATACAAGTGCCATAAGTATCTCAAAGAATCCCGTTATGCATTCCAATACCAAGCACATTCCTATCAAGTACACTTCTTACGTGAATAAGTGCTTGAAAAAAAGGTGAAATTGGAGTATGTTCCCTCCAAAGAAAAATCTGCTGATATATTTACTAAACCTCTTCCCAGGAAAGCATTCGAATATCTTAGACAAAATATGGGAGTTGTCTATAATATTCAAAAAATTTCCTACAATAATTTGGAATATTAAATTTTGCTGATTTCACCTAGGAGGAGAATAAATGGGTAAGGACGCCCATGCGTAGTGATAATCTCAATAAAATCCCTCATAGTATGAAAAGGGATCATCATTGGAGCTAGTTTTCACACCCTCATGTGTGAACAAGGTCATTTTCAAGTGGACAAGGTCAAGTTTGACCAAGTCAACAACGTTGGGATAAGAGGTGGAGAGCACTTAGAGAAACAGTGCAGTATGAATGGGAAAAGGGTTATTTGGTGGAGGAAACCCTAAAAGGAGTGGAACCCATGGAGAGGCGCCTTCAGTTGTTTAAAAGGATGGAAAGGCAACCATTGTTTCTCATGCTTTGTATTATTCATCTCATTGTCTATTCAGACATTGTGCATTCTTTGTTGTTTAGTAAGAGTTTCCAGGGGAATTCCTGTTTAGGATTCCTTCTCCTTCTTGAGAGGCCTCTTGAGGGATTGCACTGATTTTCCTAACATCCAGGATTTAGGCCAAGCATCCTCCACCAAGACATCGTTATTTCTACAACAGAATAATGTTGTGTTGCTGGGTGTTGCAGTGAGGGTTCACAACACCACTTCCATTAGCTATTTTCCAGAGGAGGAGTCTCTCTTTCCTTTGGGAAATTATTTTGGAGTTATTTGGAGTTGATTATAGAACTTGGAATTGGGCCAACCCATTATCTTTCCCCTACAGCGCATTTCCATCCAGTGACTGCATTATTTTGAGTGAAGCATTTGCAGTGGGGCTCTTGGAGATTGTTGGAGGGGGAGATCTTTGGTGAAGGGATTAACCTTTCAATTGAAATATCCATTGTAGGAGGCATATTCAGTTTGGGCATCATCTACAACCATATCCATCCAGTTATATTTCTGAGTTACTGTTGCTACCCAGCAACTTCGACATTTTGTAGTTTTTGTACATTGCGGCCAATCATTCCAGGATTGACTTGAGGTAGTATTTGGGAGATGAGAGCTTCACTCCCAATGTTGTATTGGGCCATATAATTGTACATCCATGTATTTGACATATGTAGCATGCAATTTCTCTATAAAAATGCACTGTCATAGCTTGGGCACACATGTGTAGCAGTGTTTTATCATGTTTCTTGTACTTGTTTCTTGAGGCTGAGCATTTCCTATCTCGAGTAACCTTTTTCCTCAAGATCTTGTATTCATTTGTTGCTGCTATTATTTAATGAGATGGTTATGGATTTCTATCAGATTTCTATGATTTGAGTGTTAATCCTGCTCCATTTTTGTGTTTTCATATTGCTGGGTCTCCAACTTTAGAATATCCTGAGATATTCTCATTTTTGTATCATTTTCCTGATTTGGAATATTACAATGGTATCAAAGCATGATCTCTGGCTCAGTCGATGGACCTTAGCCATCATGCTATCAAGAAGAGAGAAGATGAAGACTCCATTACTTGGAGATAAAAAGGAAGATAAGCTTGCAAAGCTTCTTCCAAGATCTGTACAGAGCATTCATGAAGAATTCGAGAAGATAAGGAGGGGATCTCCAAGAGGGTTTGAAATTGAGTAAAACTCTAGATTTTCTTATAGGGAGTGTGAGAATGTAGCCACACCCTATGATGTATAGTGCAGTCACATGGCTGGTTTTTCCATGAGAGAAAAAGAAGTAGAAGGAATGCCAGAGAAGGGAACTCTTAGTGGTTTCTTGCATGAGTATGAATCTCAAACTCAGAAGTTTAGAGCTCATGTCACTTTCCCGGAGTTTTGCAAGGTCAAGGTGAGGAGGAGCAGGCAGCATAATATGGATAGATTTATTCTATCTATCTTTGATGGCTCCCCTACTTGTTCAACCAGGGCTTGGATAGAAGAATTAGACACCTTTTTACAGCAGCATCAAATTCCCGAAGATGAGGCCATCATAATAGTAGCGTTGCACTTGGGAGGCAAGGTCTATGCATGGTGGTTATTTGAGTCATTTACTTTGAAGAATGAAAATACTTCTTCCTATGCATTTTTCATTAGAGATTTTATGGAAAGATTTGGTAGGAAGAATTCTGAAACACATGTGGAGGAAAAAAACACATATAAACAAGAAAAACCCTTGCATGTGATGGAGGAAACCATAGACTCAGAATCACTTTAGAAGGAGGCTGATATATTGCATGATACTTTGTTGGAGGGAAGACCTTCCTCTTGTATTTTTGCACAAGGAGGCAAAGGGATCCCTTTTCTGAAAGAGGATCCAATCATTATAGGGTTTCCCACTCATGTTGTGGAGGCTAAGGGCAACAACGATGTCATTTCTAGAGATGATCTAGCACCTCATGTAGAGGGAGGAGGAGCTATTGCTCCAACTAGAGGGATTTTTGCATCTATGAAAGGAATTCCCCAGGATCTCATACATGGAGGTACAAGCACAATCATTAAACAACATGATTGTGTAGCATTGCAGCTGGGAGAAGGAGGAAGGGAGGAAGAGCAACATCATGTGATGAGAGGCACACGCCCTTCTCTATTTCAGAGAGCTAGTGCAAAGAGGAGGTAGAATGTATTGTGCTATGAGAGTAATGGAAAGATTTCCCAACCATATGTACAGTCCACTCTTGACATTGATGTCTCACTGCATAGAGGAATTCCACCAGGGAGTCCACCAGATCTATCATTGATGAGAGACATTTTGTCTTTGGATTCACCACTCTTTGATTTTTGCGAGGTGAAGATTTTGGAGGAGAACTTTAGCATGGGGGATTTTAGAGTAGAAGACAACAACAGGAGGAGAGCTTCACATGCCAGATCACCAGCGTTGTCTCTGTGGAGGATTGATCCTTACTGAAGATCTCAACTCTTGGTAGAGTACTCCAATGATCTTGGTGCATGCATGACTCTTGATGACCCAGAGAGAGATGACAGATACATTGTGGATGATATGGTCATCTATTCACATGATAGAGTCTTCTTGACTGGAGCTTCTAAGTTGAAGGACAAGTCGTTGCATGCAATGTATGAGGACTTCTTTCCCATGCATTTTAATGCATATCTTGCCTTGGTACAGGAGTTCATTTAGGAGGGCATTCAGTGAGACATATTTCAGCATATGGAGAGATGCATAGCCCATATGATGATGGTGAGGATGTCACAACCACCTTCCTACTCATTGGGAGTAAGGGAGAAATTTTGTTTGAGACATTTTAGCTCAAGTCTTCGAGTACATAATGGAGAATGTACAATTTCAACTTATGTTTTGTACTTATTTTCTTTTTATGAGAAAAATATTGTACCAAGTAGGATTATTCCTTATTTCATATTGTATAATGATGTACTAGAAGCCATTTGTAGCATTGAGACTAGCTGTCTCATTGGTGGTTTTTGGGGGAAGCCACATGATTTTTGGTGTGCCACCATTTTGTACTTCCATATTTATATCTTGTAAAATTATTGTTGAAGTAAGAAAGTGGCTGGGAGAGCACTTTTTTTTGTTTGATTTAATGCGGGCAAGGAATGCACTATGTTGGTTCCTTGTATGGGACCTTGATCCACTTTCTGGTTGTCATATGACAACTTTTTCCTATTGGTTTTTTCTTCCATGTATTGCTGGTATCTCTATGTTGTTGGGAAGCTTTGATCGGAGAGTGGGCTTGAGACTAAAGATGCCCATTGGGAGCATGATTCTCCCCACTATACATGTTGTAATTTTCAGGAGGAACCATGGGCCATCCATGAATGCCACATTACATTTATTTCTTTTTGTGGGAGGAACCACTTGAATAAATTCAGAAGGCACTCCATGGATCATGAGGAGATTGAGGAGTTAGCACAGTCAAATCTTTTCCCTTTGAGGATAAGAGGAGACTCATCTATGAGCCACTCAATTTTTATGAGAAAAACATATGGTTAGAGTATTTTTGACTTGCATAGTGATTTATCTATATATATGCATCTCTTGAACATATATGTGTAGGGATTTTCTCAAAGAAGGGATATTCTTCCTTCTAGATTTGGTGGTCTACATAAGGCCATCGTGGATGATCACTCCCTAAGTGGATATGGGGAGGATATTTCTTATGGAGAACATAATTACATTGCACAACACATCATTCACTTTCTCCAGGAGAATGGGGCAGCAAGCAAATGGTGGGGAGCCCACCCATCATTTCATTTTCTATGGAACTTGAGAGTAAAACTGCACTGGCTACATTTGAGGGAGCATTGTCCTTCTCCCTTACTTCACATGGCAGCCAGCATGATTCTCCTTCTGGGGAGGCCACCCATCATTTCATTTTCTATGGAAGTTGAGAGTCAAACTATGCTGGCTACATTTGAGGGACCATTTTCCTTCTCCCTTACTTCACATGGCAGCCAGCATGATTCTCCTTGTGGTTCCCTTGATTGGTATTGTTAATTATTTTCTTGGGAGCATGATTGGGAGAGAGACAGATTCGGTGAATGTGTCCTTTGAGGGAGAAATTCCTCACACGTTTTGCATTACATGTTCTAAGAGGAACATGGGACATGATATGGTTACCTTAACAACACATTTGTCACTTTTTGAGGTGAACCATATGATGGAGGAGATGCCATATGATGATGACTTCCAACTCATCATATATGGAGATACTTGGGTCAGCATGATTTGCAACGTTGGAGGAGAGATCCTTGGAGATCTAGTTTTCATCTTGCCACTTGAGGGAAAGTATTTTGCAACCTAGAATCATTAATTTCTCTACACTTATCATAAGTGGAGAGATGGAAAACGTGGGGTAGGCTAAATTTTCTACCATGAGCAGATTTGCATCCCACCTACTTTGCTAGAGCCAAAGGTCGAGGACAGTTTCCAGAAGTTGCCTAGTTGGAAGGTGACTCATTTTGCATGGCTCATAGCTTGGAGATGGAGGATCCACATGAGGAAGATGTTCCTCAACACATCATAGAATCCATGCCTTGAGAGGAGGCTTTCCAGTTCTGTCCTTGTACTTGCTTGAGGACAAGCAACATTTGGGAGGGGAGTACTATAATATTCCAAAATTTTCCTACAATAATTTGGAATATTAAATTTTTCTGATTTCACCTAGGAGGAGAATAAATGCATAAGGAGGCCCATGCATAGTGATAATCTCAATAAAATCCCTCATATTATGAAAGGAGATCATCATTGGAGCTATTTTTCACACCCTCGTGTGTGAACAGGGTCATTTGCAAGTGGACAAGGTCAAGTTTGACCAAGTCAATAGCGTTGGGATAAGAGGTGGAGAGAACTTAGAGAAACAACACAGTATGAATAGGAAAACGGTTATTTGGTGGAGGAAACCCTAAAAGGAGTGGAACCCATGGAGAGGTGCCTTCACTTGTTTAAAAGGAGGGCAAGGCAACCATTGTTTCTCATGCTTTGTATTATTCATCTCATTGTCTATTCAGACATTGTGCATTCTTTCCTGTTTAGAAAGAGTTGTCGGGGGAATTCCTGCTTAGGATTCCTTCTCCTTCTTGAGAGGCCTCTTGAGGGATTTCACTGATTTTCCTCACATCTAGGCTTGAGGCCAAGCATCCTCCACCAAGACATCGTTATTTCTGCAACAGAATAATGTTGTGTTGCTGGGTGTTGCAGTGAGGGTTCACAATACCACTTCCATCAACTATTTTTCAGAGGAGGAGTCTCTCTTTCCTTTGGGAGATTATTTTGGAGGTATTTGGAGCTGATTTTAGATCTTGGCATTGGGCCGACCCATTCTCTTGCCCCTACAATGCAGTTCCATCGAGTGACTGCATTATTTTGAGTGAAGAATTTGAAGTGGGGCTCTTGCAGATTGTTGGAGGGGGGGATCTTTGGTGAAGGGATCAGACTTTCACTTGAAAGATCCATTGGAGGATGCATATTCAGTTTGGGCATCATCTATAGCCATCTCCATCCAGTTATATTTCTGAGTTGCTACTTCTACCCAGCAACTCCGACATTTTGAAGTTTTTGTATATTGCAGCCAATCCTTCCAGGATTGACTTGAGGTAGTCTTTGGGAGCTGAGAGCTTCACTCCCAATGTTGTATTGGGCCATATAATTTTACATCCATGTATTTGACATATGTAGCATGCAGTTGCTCTATAAAATTGCACTGTCATAGCTTGGGCACACATGTGTAGCAGTGTTTTATCATGTTTCTTATACTTGTTTCTTGAGGTTGAGCATTGCCTATCTTGAGTAATCTTTTTCCTCAAGATCTTGTATTCATTTGTTGCTGCTACTATTTAATGAGATGGCTATGGATTTCTCTCACATTTATATGAGCTGAGTGTTACTACTGCTCCATTTTTTTGTTTTCATATTGCTGGGTCTCTAACTTTAGAATATCCTGAGATATTCTCATTGTTGTGGCATTTTCCTGATTTGGAATATTACATTGTGTCTGCCGCTCAGAAGATCATATCTTCTTAAATTTAGAAGATTAAATTGGATACGAAGATTTCATAAAGGACAGTTGCGTATATACGCGAGTTTATATACATAAAACCGCGCATGAGTTTTTGCTAGCACAATTTTCTCGGTCAGCATTTTCAAAACAATTGCAATGTTGTTGGGTATCTCTGGTGATGTTCTAGTTCTCACATTTCTGTTTCATTCTCTAATAGTTTTGATGGAGATGCCTTGATGATTTTCTATTGAAAGTGTTCAGGGTGCACAAGCTAAGGGGGAGCACTTGTCCTATGGGAAAGGATGCATTGTTGGCATTCTAAGTGTTTATTATGGTTTGATCTCATGATTAATATTCATTGGTCTTGTTTATAAAAATTCATTTGATGAAAAGGTCATGTTGAGATATATGATGTAAATTGTTATATTCAGTCAAGTAAGGACTTGTTCCAATTTTTAAACCCACTTGGTTGGGTAGTTCAGTCAAAATTTATACACCCACTTGGTTGGGTAGTTGAGTCTGTTATCACCCAAAAATTTTCAAAACATCATTGTGTCAACTCTGTTTTGGTCATGATTTCAAGGAGGTTTAGAAGTCATTTTAAGTCTTGGTAAAGGGTAAGTCATATTTCAAGTTCAAATGAGGTCTTTTAGGTCCACTCCATGATCAATAAGCTCTGAAAGTTTACCTTGTTTTATTCATTGTCTTAGATAGGTGTTAGGTCATTTCATGTTTTTAGGGGTTAATTGATAGGGTTAGAGTCTCATTTTCATTCACAAAATAAAGTCTAACAAACTTATTTCATGCCTTAAGTGTCTTATACCATGTTTAGAAAGTCAAGTTTTTAACCATTAAAAAAAAATTGGAATTAGCCACGAAACTATGTTTCCATATTGAAGACAATGTAAAAAACCTGTTTTGCAATACGAAAAATGCTACAATTTTCGTAGCGAGCTACGAAATGGCTGAAACAGCCTTTTTCAACAAAAAAACCTTGTTTTTCTACTTTAGGTAGTCAAATTCCAAAGGGGTTCCTGAGCAACTAAAAGATGTTTTCCTTCCCAAAATACTGAGCTACAAAAACCTCTTTCATTTTCTTCAAATTAATTATGAGGTGGGATAAATTGATGGTTTAACTTGCGCTACGAAACTGCTGAAAGTCATTGAGAGAAAAACTCTGTTTTCTGGTTTTAACAGTCTTTTTCAAGATCAGTTTCTGGCTACATGCAAAAGTATTTTGGAATTATAAATGAGGTTTCTCTTCATAAAATCTCCAGATACAATAACCTATATCACGTTTTTCTTAATTGTTACCAGTTGGGAGACACAAGGCTTTCTTTGAAGCCATATTTTCAGAAATCAGAATTTTCAGTTTCACACATGATGTTCAAAGACAGTGTCTGAGAAGTAGGAGAGGTATTGCAAAAAACCAAGAGAGGTTTTTGTTCAGGAAAACATGGTTTCCAAAAGCCTCTTTAATTTTCTCAAAATACATTTTGGACAAGGAGATAAAAGCTCTGTATCAACACCTATTTTTCATGTAAAAAAAGTGAGGTAAAATGACTAATTCATAAATGGAAAATGAGGATTAAATTTGTGAATGTTATGATTTTGTTTCATATATATAAGAGGTTAGATTTGTAAAAATGATGCATGTTAAATTGAGGGCTACTCACAGGAGGCTGAAGAGGAAGACTGAAAACCTGGAAATTCAATTGACAAAATCTGAAGATGAGCTACAATAAAGATAAAACAGAGCAATAAGTGACAAATCATTAAAAAAAAATTGTTATTGATAAGGGAATTATTTTGTTTGAAGACATTTCTAAGTCAATTTTTTTTTCTTTTTAAGATCTATGGAAATCATTTAAAGGTGCAAATATTCCTAAAGTTTGAGGATTGTGAAAAGCTGTGTAAAAAAGACTTACACAACAATTTCGTAGCACGCTACAAAACTGTTGTAGGTGCAGTTTTGAATATTTTTATAAGGGTTTGAGAGGTAAAAACACTTGGTTTACAAATTTTGTTGCTGCCGGAGGATTGAAAAGGCTCACAAATGAAATTTCAGGTGTGAAAGCAAAGGGAAGTAGATGGTTAAGAGATGTTTACAAAGATGCAAATTTTGTTCTACGAAAATAGCTGCTATTTTCGTAGCGCAGCCATATCAGCTCTCTTTATCCTCTTTCAAAGACTAAATTTTTGTACAAGTGGAAAGGCATGGTCTCATGGAAGTGATAACACATGTCACTTATCTAAAAATATCAACTTTTTTAGCAAAAGGGTTAGAATATCATCAAGGAAGGTAAAAGCTAAATTGCAGAAAACAGGTTTCCTGGTTTTTTGGGAAGATAAGAGATGACTCAGCAGGGTTCATAAAAAGGATGGAGACATCACCAAATTTGACCTCATGAGGTTTCAACTATCAAAAGAAGCATTTATTTTTTAGATAAGTTTTTTTTAGACATGATAAGGAGTTTCATTCCTATTTGTATTAGGACTCCTAAAGAGATAGATAGCCGTCGGTTGTAATTAAGAATCTGTTTTAGGAGTAGAATAGGTGTCAATAACAGAAATTCGAATACTCTTGATGATGGATCATAGAATCCAATATTGTGAAAGCTATATATGAAGCAAGAGGTCAAATTAGCAAAGGGTTGGGGACATTTTGGCCTAGCTACTATTTGATGTTATGGAATATAACCAGTAATACAGAGAGGTTTTTTCTGAATATATCTGAGTTTCTCATAGGGTTTAATGTTTTCATGATCTGTATGTTAATTTTAATTACTTGCAATAGATATTATTACTATTACTCATAATTCATAACCATGTGATCTGACTTCCTTTAGTAATGGGGTGGCTATTGTTTTCCTGTATCTTGTGAGCAAACTACCTTTCAAACCCTAGCAGTAAATTTCATTGCTATTACTCAGAATTCACAATCATGTGCTCTGACTTCCTTTAGTAATGGAATTACTGTGTTTAGCAGTATATCTTATTTTATATTACTCATAATTCACAACCATATGCTCTTACTTCCTTTTGTAATTAGATGATTGTGCTTCTCTGCATTTTGTGAGTAAGTTACCTTTGAACCATTAGTAGTAGATTCCATTGCTATTACTCAGAATTCATAACCCTATGCTCTAACATCCTTTAGTAATGGAATTACTGTGTTTATATATGTTCTTGAATGAATTATATTTGTTTAAAAACCCCATTTTCCTCAGCTTCCATGTCCAGAAACCTTGCCACTGAATGTACTGACTTGTTGACTCCATAGCCCAATGGTAGCAAGCCTTCATCTTTCAACCTACAAACACACAAAACCAAGATAGAGTTAGCCATATATATTATCATTAATCAATATCATAAATCCTTGAGAGATCCCTCTCAGGCTGAGGAGGCTAAGCCTCAGCTAAAATATTGGTTTGAAATAGTTACACTGAGGTAGTCTGATCATCAGCCTATCAGGGTCCTATTTTGGTGATAACATTGTGGTGCGTCTTCCAGGAGCCTGAAGATATACATCTCCCGAAAATCAAGAAGCTGAACTCTTGAAGGTAGCAGGAGCTCAGAATCTGTTCGAGGCTACAGAACTACCTCAGTGACTCCATTGTTGAAGAATTCAAAATTCATAGATTCATGGTGATTCCACTGGAGTTATGAAGAAATAAGATGCTGCCATTCTTATTTCAAGGTATGCATGCATAAATTTTTCAAGAATTCATGGTTTCCCAAATCATTTTCCCAATGATACATATTCTCTAAGGAATGGTCCAAAACTCTATGGAGATGATTTGAGTTTGACTTTGAAGCATATATCATATTTCTGTGATTTTACCGAGCTTCTTAGAGTCAAGCATGAATATGTTTGCATTATGTTGTTCTATGATTCATTTCAATAGAAATGTAAACAATGAATTGAATGTTTTCCTGTCAGATCTATTAAGTCATTTGCGGACTTTTTCCTTATGTTTTTGGAGGAATGGATAGACAGAACAGAGTTGGTGGAAAAATCTCATCATATTAATTGTAAGGTCCCACCTTACCTACCATAATTATTATAGAGAAATATTATATTAAATCAAAATGCGATATTTTTATTTATTTATTATTATTATTCTTTATTATTATTATTATTATTATTATTATTATTATTATTATTATTTTATATAGAAGTTATTGGTGTCCTTTACACTACACCCTAAATTCTATCAACTTATCTTCAAAGCTACCAAGTTCAAGGTTTATCAAGATCCAAAAAAATACAACCATAATACTTGCTTCTCAAGACTAAAATCACCTTTAAAATATAAATTCTTTAGTGGGATGAATAAATGTCAACCTTTACGAACCACAATTTACAATAAGCTAATTGTTAATTCCGTTGTAATTAAATGTGTTCGAGAGTGACTAATAACATGCTTATGAATTATTTTCTTAAAAGGATAATTTAAATTATATAGAGTTGGCATCCCATAATTAGGAATTCATATGTGAGCTGATATTGCAACAATTACTTACTACAATTTTGACTTTTCAGCAAGACCCTTTAACTCAATGAGTTATTACACTATAAATACCTTGATTGCAAATTTTAAATTAACTTAAGCCTTTTGTTTTATGGACGGTTCATAAACGTAATTAGATGCAACCATTGAACATTATGAAAACCAATTTACAAGTATGGAATGTACAACCATTGAGGCATTTTGTCAAACACTTACAACCATTATCTCTTTAAGGTGTTTTCACAACAATTAGCTAACATGAATCCAAAGTTACATGACTTCATTTTTTTTTTGTAAGTAGTGTCAATAATTGAACTTAAGATATTAGTAGACTATCAGTCATATTCATTGTTGAATCTATACCAATGAATATAAATATTTAGAAATTTCAAACATAGCTCATAATATTGTAAGGTACAGCCATTGAGGAATTTTGACAAATAGTTGGCAGTCATAAAACAAGTTGCCGTAAGGTTATTTAAATTTTCAAATTATTAACCATTTATACTTTAAAAACCATTTCCAAGTGGTTAGCCTATATCATATTCATCACTATAAATTATCAGGCAGTTCCAATATAAAAAGAACCAAACAGCAAAAAAAAACAACAGGCGGTTCTACATGCAACAACAAATCTGCAAAACAGAGCAGATTTGGGAATTGATATCCGAAACCTTGATTTTTGAAATCAAAGTTGGGGTGAAATGGCTATTGGTATGGATACCCCCTGAAGTGGAGCTGAATCGCAACAGGGACGCCCAGAAATGTGATTCTTTAAAACAGCAAAATTTATAGCCTAAATGTTTCATTTATGACTTTTGTCAAACATATGGAATGAAAACTTACAACTACACCTCTACATGAGGAAAAACAACCCAGAGTTATGCTACTAATATATGCTCATTGAAATCACACATTTCTAAATCCACCATATGAGTTCTTCAAACATTTTACCACCCACAAGCTAATTCATTTGACATGAGTGACAAGCTTTTTGCACCAATTGCTACAATTTAACAAACACATGGAAGCCCTGAATGCTACAGCCATTAAGGCTTTCTGTCAAAATTCTGATAGTACTATTACAACAACTTGAATAACAAAACATTGAAGAATATGAAACATAAGCCATAACTAAAATTTGTCTCCAACTTACCTCAAGCATTTGATCTTCCAAACTATACTTTAGTTGCCATTATTTTTTCATTTTCTTTTAAGGGTTGATTCTGTAATTTCTCCAAGCATATTTTGGGTACATGTCCATTTTCTTACTTCTAATGTAAGCTACAAGTTAGCACTTATTCGTGCATAAATAAATTTATAACATTACTCATTCACAGATTTTGTCAAACACTTTGCAAACTATCCTAAAACCATTTATAAAACATGCATCTATTAATTACTTGAAATAGAACCATAAATCATGAAATACTTACCCAAGTCCTTTGGAATTTATTTATTGAAATTACCTTCAACAATGTTTGGCTTTCCTTTCTCAAATGCTACAATACCAAGATTAGTACCATAAACTATACCAATAATAACTCCAATATTGAGATCTAAACATCCATACATATAGATTGATCTAGTCTTCATTTTTTAACTAATCAATAATATTTTAGATAACATAAGCCTAAATCAAAATTAGATGCTTACAACAATTTAAATGTCTACCTTTTATTTTATGCTAAATCTATACTATAATTTTAGGACAATGGAAATTATACCTGAAGAGATATTCAGCTCCAATCGTTGAGAATATGATCCACCTTCGATCCCTTAACCAACTCATTTGAACCATCCGATTTTCCACCCAACCATATCTAGGGAGAACTCCTCCCCCTGGAACCCCCGAGCTGTAAAAGCTCACAAACAGTACCAAAATACAACAGTAGAGAGAGAGATGCAAGGAAAACTAAGGAAGATAGTTTTCACTTCCTCTAAATACCACTCATGTTCAACCTCAATAGATACTTAGTAGATTAGTAAGAAATTCAGATTTGTTTTGGAAGTAATTGGATACTCTCCATATCTCTCCCTCTCACAATATTCCTTAAGTCTCTTCCACTCTTGGCATTACCCTCTCTCCCCCCAAATGAGAATACATGAGACTCATATATAGGAGGAGCAACAAATTCATGTCATAAAGGAGGATTAATATGCATGCATTGTATTCCCTTTAGAGGAGTGTAACTTATGCCATTAAGGAGAGGTATGCATGCCTTATTTAAGGAGAGTGTAACATATGCATTAAAGTGAGTGTAAGAGGAATATTTTATGACACATATTTAATGAGTGTAGGAATATTTTATGACATATATTTAATGAGTGTAAGAGGGATATGCCATTCCTTGATGAGTGCATAAAAGAGAGTGTAATGTAATATTTAAAATAGAAAGAGTTACATAGAGCCATGAGAGTCATGAAGGAGAGTGAAGTGATTGAAGAGATATAATTTCCTTTTAATAATAATATCATAGTCTCATAAAAGATAACAATAATATTAATAATATTAATAATATTGAGGATTAAGTTGAGATTGAACTATTATAATTGATTAATCATAATTTAAGTGATTTTCCTTCAAGTATACTTGTTTACCCATTGATTGGAGGTGATTTACTATTTTTGGAAAGTCATACTTGAAATGGTAGACATGAGTTTCTATTTTTAGAAAGTCACTCCAAAATTGTTAGGAATTAGATTATTAAGGAAATTCATCTACGAGTTGCCCATGAGTGGTATTTTTCTTCCGGATAATAGGGATTCCGCACCCCTATTGTATGCATCTTCATGCCTTAGTAGATTGAGGACTCTGCGCCCTGATCTACTCTAAAGATCCAAGATTCCACACCTTGATCTTTTTAAATATTCAGGACTCCGCGCCCCAAACATTTCCTTATATATTCAAGACTCCACGTCTTTATATTTCATGGATTTAGGACTCCGCGCCCTAATCCTTTTATCATATATCCAAGACTCCACGTCTTTATATTTCATGGATTTAGGACTCCGCGCCCTAATTTCCATGGCTTCTCATCTATTCTGCTTTGAAACTCCGCGTTTCACCTTAAGGTACTGATTGTGAGCTTATACCCATTTGATGGTTCGTTGGTAAGGTCTTCTTCCAAGACCTGCACACATCACAATCTCAATGATCAAATCAATCAAATGAATTTCATAATTAACTTATTCAAATTTTACCAAATATTGTGCATGACTTCCACAGTCATTTTGGTTTTGGAGAAATGACTTCCGCAGTCATTTATAACTTGAGCATCCCTATTGGCAATGACCAAGTCCCCTGCCACATCATGCTTAATACGAGACTACGCACATATAATCATACAAATCATCTATAATTCATAATATTTAACCATATGTTCCACATAACCATGATCGTCCATGGATCTGTGTCTCAATTCTGAATCACCATTCACGTCATACACCTATGTCCAAAATAGGATACCAAAAGAGAAAACATCGCTAATATTCTCTTAACCAAAATCAATTCTTGTGCACGCAACCATAGATATTATCATAAGCACACAAAAACCAAGTGACCAGGTCATAGCATATAAGCATGTACATAATTCTTACATACATAATATTATATCAAAATCACCATCTCTAAGTATCATCAAAGCTATCTCACTAAGAAGGGACACTACATACTACCCCTCTTGGGCTAAAATTGGCCCGAAGTTTTTCCTACAGTTATAAGATACTTAGTTCTTTTAGATTCTCCTATCAATAGGTTGTTAACCTTATGTATTTGATATTTTTTTTTCTTCATGTCAATCCATAGTTTAATGTTTTCTAAATTGGAAGCAACTCCATGAAAACTGAACATACCATTCTTAATCAGGTAGAAAATGTATCCACGCCATATTAGACATGTGTCGATATAAAATACCAAATATTTCTATATCAAAACTAGCCATACAATTTATAGTACCATATAAAAATACTATTTTATGTAATTGATATGATATCTACTTACTTTATCTATAATAATTTGATATTCTACATGTTCTTCTTTCCCATAGTCTATATGAATCCTACATGTGTCATGTTCTTGGTTCTGTAGGATATTGAGCTTGCCCAGCTATAAATAGAACACACATTGGTTGTATACATAACAATGATGGTCCATACCATATCGCAATCAAATTGGCATACAATAAGCATAAAATAATCCACATACAATTGTTAGTGAAATTACGTAACAAAACATGATGTTATATATAAGACCCACTCTTATGCAACAAAACATGACGTTATATCTAAAACACACTCTTACATCCCACTTGATTTATGTCTTCTCGATCCATTTTTCCTCTTTTCATTCCATAAGATATCCTTGCAATCGAAATATTTAGGATCTATCTTTAGTTTTTACTAAATGTTTACTCTTTAGGAAAAAAAAATACAATTTGAGGTTCAAGGCACCATTTTTGTTTTTGTTTTTGTTTTTTTTAACTAACAACCTAAGGCTAAATACAATCCTCATTGACCCACTTATGTATTATAGATCATTCCTTTTTGTTTCCATAATCTTCATTATTAGTCACTTCTCTAACTTGAGAATCAATTATGAATGAATCTATTAGAAGATCTTCATCTGAAAGCAGATTAATGATATCTTTTTGAAAATGACTTTTAATCAAGAACAAATCTCACAATTATGCAAATATGGTATCTATATTACTTAATCTACCTTGATAACTCTAAGTCAATTTGTTTTCCAACTATGAAATCGCTCATGATTTCTATTCAGTAATTAATAAACTCATTTTCTTTCATGTCTTATCCCTTACTATTAATACGTACACAACAAAAAACTATGAAAACCATAAATTTCTCAAAATGTGATGAATCTTGTCAAATTTAAATAAGATTTAGACTATCACAAGGGAATTTCTAGCCTAAAGTTAAACACTTTTTCTTTAAGGAGAATTACCACCCTCTCAAATTATTACAACATTCTATAGGACTAATAAATACTCATACAACTATACATCCCAACACAAAATTCCTAAATCAAACAATCTCCCCCATTCCACATACAATACAATCATCATGCAATAATTCAAATCAATCAAAATGTGATCTCACTCTCCTTCAATTTCTCCCTCAAAAAATATCTCAAGCACATATTCTTTTAAAACAAGAACTCAACTAAGCTTTTCATTAATCACATGTTTTTTTTTTTCTTTAATTTCAAATAAAACAAGTTCTCACCACATAAAATATTTACCTTCTAAACATGTTATTCTCTTCACAATTTATAAATAATTTGAATTTTGACGCGATCGCCTAACTAACAATAGTTTAGAGAAATACATGAGTTCAATCCTCATAATTTCTCTAATTAATTTGGTTAAATAGAATGCAACCAATATTCAACTAATAAAATAATTAAAGAGACTATTATGGCTTTCCTAGACATAATTTGTCTTAAGCCAATAGAAAAGTTATTTCATCAACTTATCACAATAATATTTTTCTACATTTCAAGAATTTGAAAGTCATTTTAATTCTACCTAAATTCAATACATACAAAAGGATTACAATACTAGAGGATAGATATTTAGTTCACACTTCCATATATCAAAATCAATTATTCCAAACATTCTAAACCACCTAATGGTGTTTAGTATACCAATCTTAGTATCTTCATTAATGGATTTAAAGCTCAAGCAAATTTGTGTTACAAATCTCTATCCATTTAACTTTAATTACACATAATCATTCCTTAATCATGAATATCATATTCCATCAAAATATTCTAACTAGAAGAATTACTTAGCTCATAGATATATTTTACTTTGGATTCCACACCCATACCTTACCTCATTACTTATCTCATAGATATATACTAGTATAGATTCCACACCCATACATTTTCTCATAGATATATTCTAGTATGGTTTCCACACCCATACATTAGATCATAGATATATGTTAGTATGGATTCCACACCCATACATTTTCTCAAAGATATATGCTAGTATGGATTCCACACCCATACATTAGCTTAAGGAAAACATAACATTCAAGTGTTCTTTAAAATGGCTTCCACAACCCATCATGCACCAATCATTTAAGCCTCTTGTTTATTAGGAAGTTCATACCTCAACCTAGTATTTGAGTAATTTAAAGTTATTTGATGCCTAATGTCAACCCAAAATACACAAAATCATGTCAAATAAATCAGAGAAATTTCATTCTTACTCATTAAGAATGTATTCCCAAATCATATTTTAACACATCTAATTAATACACATACATTACTCTTGAATTTACATTCACAGTTAAAAGTGACATCTTTCAAGGTAGCTTTTAGTTAAGTTTCCTTTAGTGTAGGTACGAAAAGATTCAAAATTATCATGATGAACTCAATCATCACGTTAACGGAATCTCAGCCTTACACTTGTTACTCATTCTCAAAGCATACACACCAAGGTCATCATACTATAGTCCAAACTAAGCCAATATTTATCTTGGTAGATATGATTTCAGCTAGTAAGGATGGCTACTAAGCTCATATCACATTGAAAATTATGCATTAAACATATATGCAACCATGCATGTAGTCCAACTATCTCACTCATCAATTGACAATCAAGGCATTCACATACTTTGGTTTAACCCGAACTTTCTCAAGCACATCATTTCCCAGCATGTCTTTAAGAATTTTAACATATTGCTAATAATATGTCTTAACAAAAATATAAAGGAATATAAGAAAGCAATTTTTTTTCTTTTTCTTTCATGAGTTTCTAAATGACATAATAAGAATAAATAATATGCTTCCAAGTCAAGATATACAACAACTCAACATGCATGCAAAATCAACATTCATACATCATCAACCTACAAGTAAGCATGTTGGCCCATTAGGCCCTCATGTTGTAACTCGCATCGATACCATATGTAAGGTCCCACCTTACCTACCATAATTATTATAGAGAAATATTATATTAAATCAAAATGCGATATTTTTATTTATTTATTTATTATTATTATTATTCTTTATTATTATTATTATTATTATTATTTTATATAGAAGTTATTGGTGTCCTTTACACTACACCCTAAATTCTATAAACTTATCTTCAAGCTACCAAGTTCAAGGTTTATCAAAATCCAAAAAAAAACAACCATAATACTTGCTTCTCAAGACTAAAATCACCTTTAAAATATAAATTGTTTAGTGGGATGAATAAATGTCAACATTTATGAACCACAATTTACAATAAGCTAATTGTTAATTCTGTTGTAATTAAATGTGTTCAAGAGTGACTAATAACATGCTTATGAAAAAGGATAATTTAAATTATATAGAGTTGGAATCCCATAATTAGGAATTCATATGTGAGCTGATATTGCAACAAATTACTTACTGCAATTTTGACTTTTCAGCAAGACCCTTTAACTCAATGAGTTATTACGCTAGAAATACCTTGATTGCAAATCTTAAATTAACTTAAGCCTTTTGTTTTATGGACGGTTCATAAACGTAATTAGATGCAACCATTGAACATTATGAAAACCAATTTACATGTATGGAATGTACAACCATTGAGGCATTTTGTCAAACACTTACAACCATTATCTCTTTAAGGTGTTTTCACAACAATTAGCTAACATGAATCCAAAGTTACATGACTTCATTTATTTTTTGTAAGTAGTGTCAATAATTGAACTTAAGATATTAGTAGACTATCAGTCATATTCATTGTTGAATCTATACCAATGAATATAAATATTTAGAAATTTCAAACATAGCTCACAATATTGTAAGGTACAACCATTGAGGAATTTTGACAAATAGTTGACAGTCATAAAACAAGTTGCCGTAAGGTTATTTAAATTTTCAAATTATTAACCATTTATACTTTAAAAACCATTTCCAAGTGGTTAGCCTATATCAGATTCATCACTATAAATTATCAGGCAGTTCCAATATAAAAAGAACCAAACAGCAAAACAAAACAACAGGCGGTTCTACATGAAACAGCAAATCTGCAAAACAGAGCAGATTTGGGAATTGATGTCCGACACCTTGATTTTTGCAATCAAAGTTGGGGTGAAATGGCCTATCGGTACGGATACCCCCTGAAGTGGAGCTGAATCGCAACAGGGACGCCCAGAAATGCGATTCTTTAAAACAACAAAATTTATAGCCTAAATGTTTCATTTATGACTTTTGTCAAACATATGGAATGAAAACTTACAACTACACCTCTACATGAGGAAAAACAACCCATAGTTATGCTACTAATATATGCTCATTGAAATCACATATTTCTAAATCCACCATATGAGTTCTTGAAACATTTTACCACCCACAAGCTAATTCATTTGACATGAGTGACAAGCTTTTTGCACCAATTGCTACAATTTAAAAACACATGGAAGCCCTGAATGCTACAACCATTAAGGCTTTCTATCAAAATTCTGATAGTACTATTACAACAACTTGCATACAAAAACATTGAAGAATATGAAACATAAGCCATAACTAAAATTTATCTCCAACTTACCTCAAGCATTTGATCTTCCAAACTATACTTTAGTTGCCATTATTTTTGCATTTTCTTTTAAGGGTTGATTCTGTAATTCCTCCAAGCATATTTTGGGTACATGTCCATTTTCTTACTTCTGCAAGTTAGCACTTATTCGTGCATAAATAAATTTATAACATTACTCATTCATAGATTTTGTCAAACACTTTGCAAACTATCCTAAAACCATTTATAAAACATGCATCTATAAATTACTTGAAACAGAACCATAAATCATGAAATACTTACCCAAGTCCTTTGGAATTTATTTATTGAAATTACCTTCAACAATATTTGGCTTTCCTTTCTCAAATGCTACAATACCAAGATTAGTACCATAAACTACACCAATAATAACTCCAATATTGAGATCTAAACATCCATACATATAGATTGATCTAGTCTTCATTTTTAACTAATCAATAATATTCTAGATAACATAAGCCTAAACCAAAATTAGATGCTTACAACAATTTAAATGTCTACTTTTTATGCTATGCTAAAGCTATACTATAATTTTAGGACAATGGAAATTATACCTGAAGAGATATTCAGCTCCAATCGTTGAGAATATGATCCACCTTTGATCCCTTAACCAACTCATTTGAACCATCCGGTTTTCCACCCAACCATATCCAGGGAGAACTCCTCCCCCTGGAACCCCCGAGCTGTAAAAGCTCACAACCAGTACCAAAATACAGCAATAGAGACAGAGATGCAAGGAAAACTCATGAAGATAGTTTTCACTTCCTCTAAATACCACTCATGTTCAACCTCAATAGATACTTAGTAGATTAGTAAGAAATTCAGATTTTTATTTTTTATTTTTTTTTTTGAAGTAATTGGATACTCTCCATATCTCTCCCTTTCATAATATTCCTCAAGTCTCTTCCACTCTTGGCATTACCCCTTCTCCCCCCAAATGAGAATACATGAGACTCATATATAGGAGGAGCAACAAATTCATGTCATAAAGGAGGATTAATATGCATGCATTGTATTCCCTTTAGAGGAGTGTAACTTATGCCATTAAGGAGAGGTATGCATGCCTTATTTAATGAGAGTGTAACATATGCATTAAAGTGAGTGTAAGAGGAATATTTTATGACACATATTTAATGAGTGTAAGAATATTTTATGACATATATTTAATGAGTGTAAGAGGAATATGCCATTCCTTGATGAGTGCATAAAAGAGAGTGTAATGTAATATTTAAAATAGAGAAAGTTACATAGAGCCATGAGAGTCATGAAGGAGAGAGGTGTGAAGTGATTGAGGAGATATAATTTCCTTTTAATAATAATATCATAGTCTCATAAAAGATAATAATAATATTAATAATATTAATAGTATTGAGGATTAAGTCGAGATTGAACTATTACAGTTAATTAATCATAATTTAAGTGATTTTCCTTCAAGTATACTTGTTTACCCATTGATTGGAGGTGATTTACTATTTTTGGAAAGTCATACTTGAAATGGTAGACATGACTTTCTATTTTTAGAAAGTCACTCCAAAATTGTTAGGAATTAGATTATTAAGGAAATTCATCTACGAGTTGCCCATGAGTGGTATTTTCTTCCGGATAATAGGGATTCCACACCCCTATTGTATGCATCTTCATGCCTTAGTAGATTGAGGGACCTTGCACCCTAATCTACTCTAAAGATCAAGATTCCACACCTTGATTTTTTTAATTATTCGGGGACTGCAGCTCTAAAAAATTTTATTTTAGATCCAAGACTCCATCTATGTCTTTATCTCTCATGGATTAGACTCTACGCCCCTAATCCTATATTATATATCTAAGACTCCACATCCGTATATTTCGTGGATTTAGGGACTTCGCGCCCTAATTTCCACGACTTCTCATCTAATCTGCTTTGAAACTCCATGCTTCACCTTAAGGTACTGATTAGTGAGCTTATACTCGTACGATGGTTCGTTGGTAAGGGCCTTCTTCCAAGACACGCACATATCAAAATCTCATGGATCAAAGGAGTCAAATTAATTTCATAATAAACTTATTAATCACATTTTACCACAAGGATTGTGCATGACTTCCACAAAGTCATTTTGGTTTTTGGAGAAATGAATTCCATGGTCATTTATAACTCGAGAATCCTTGTTGGAAATTACTAATTCCTCATGCCACATCATGCTTAAGTACGATATTCAAAAGCACATATAATCATACAAATCATGTATCATTCATAATCACAATTAACCATATGTTCCACATAACGATGATCATCCATGGATCTATGTGTCTCAATCATAGATCACCATACATGTAGCATACAACTATGTCCAAACTAGGATACCAAAAGAGAAAACATCGATAATATGCTCTTAACCAAAATCAATTATTATACACACAACCATAGATATTATCATAAGCACATAACAACCAGTGGACCTGCAAAACTAGGGTCTATAGCAGTATACATCATTTACATAAACGTCATGCATAACCTTATATCATTACATCAGAAAATAACCTTCTCTCAGTGTCACAAACTAACCTTGCCAAGGTGGGACACTACATTTAGTTGGAAATTCATGGACTATAGTGGCTAAACTCACCTTTAGAAAATATGTTCCATGGCTTTGCCTAGGATGCCCTTCATGGACCAATATATGAAACGGGGTTTGTTTGAATTGTGTCAATATACCCTACGTTTGACCCGGATCGGGTACAAGACCCCTCCACTATTATGCTTACATTTCCAACATATTCCGTGTGCTTCCTATTGAGATCGGATTCCCGAGTTTTTCAATCGGTTCTACGAGTTTCCTCTGGATTGTATTTTCATGGTAGGCCTTTGCGGTGTCCTCGAATAATTTCCCCACAGTGGGCCTCCTACCCCTCGACTTACCGCGTAGGCAAGCTAGGGTTGGACCTCGACCTCTATTTCCTTGTATTTTCAACCTCTACCTCGTGATACGAGGCTCTTTGGGTCGGACCATCTTCGTTTTCTCCTGCGGTCGGATCCCTATTCAATTTTTTTGTGCGGATGCGAAGGGTGAAACTTCCAACGAGTCTCGAGATCCTAGGAGCTTACATGTCCAATGACCTACATCAACGATCATAATTCCTTGCAAATAAAACAAATTGGGCATTCCTTGTAGTGTAGTTTCCATTGCATTCTTTCCCCGCGATGCAAATGACGGTCAATTTCCCATTCCCCGACCCCACTAGGTGACTTGCGGGTTGGATTGGCTTTTCCCTTGCGAGTCTTCCCGGTGCCATGCCTAGACCCTGCGCGGTCCACGACCCAACTTAGCACAAACGCCCCGAATTGGCCCCCAACACACTCCATCCCCACTCCCATTCTCACGGCCTTCGCCCAACGACTCCAACCCGACATGAATCTAACCTTCCCAATTCTCGAGAAATGGTTTGCCTACCCTTTTCCCCTTCCACGGGATCAAACCCACCACTTCTTCTCCTTTCGCATAGAGACAAAATGGTTCTTGGTGGTAATTCCATATGAGAACACAGGTGTAGTTCAAAGGCCGAGCTAAACTTAGAACAACACCTTACAAAGGGTAACCATCCCTATCGACTTCGACCCCACCTAATCTATACCCCAAACTAACCCGACTCTCACTATGCCGCATGTAGAGAGAGTTCCCCATCTCCTCATGAATAACGAAACTCGCATGGGCAAAGACTCAACCACACCCAAGTAAAATTTCCTATTGCACCACGACTCTACCAATGCCAAGAAAATTCCTATGTAGGGTCAACTTCATACCCCCATACTCCCCATGAATTCCAAACATAATAGTGTAAATAATAACATGGCATGAGAGGCGAAGTAGGGAACCATTAACATACCCAATGATCGTAGTGACCCTGAGAGTTGATGGACGAGCTACCGCTATGTTATCACGCTTGCATCAACTTACGCCTGTCAGCAATCCAAAAATCCCCCACACCAACCTCAATTGTGTATTTAACGGGTTTTCAGAGGGACTGCTGTACCACCACCTCATTTTGGCTTGCATGCAAGAGGAAATCCTCGTCACCCTTTCCACTCATGTGGAGGGTAGTGGGCTTCATTATCGAGGCCTCCATCATAATCTGTCGATGGGAGGATCGATCATTTGCACACTCCGCACCCCCAATCGGTGGGAGTTTCTTACATCTTTTGAAAATTAGTCCATCCAGTTATGGTGGTGGAAAAACCTATAATTTAGACCCATATTGGAACTCATCCATAAAATTAAAGAGGACCAAGGTAGATTCGATATGCCAGAAGCCCTTTTGAGAGGTCCACAAAGATTTTTGTGTGTTCCCTGAAAATTTGACTAAACCCACCCTTTGGCCAGCAATATAAGCTCGGGTAGGGATTTTAATTTAGGGTTCAAGTCTCTTTTATGCCCATGCTTGAACCGTCACAATATTGAATTTCCTTCCTCTAGTTATGCCCAAAAGTGTTTTGTCTCCCATCATCGCAACATTTCTTATCTACGACTCTTCCCCCTTTAAAAATTTCAGTTTTGATCAATTCAATTTTTTTCTTCAAACAACGACTCTTTCTCTGCTTTTCTCCCGAAAACTTTCACTCTGAAGAATAAGAGTCACTACCTTTTTATGTTTAGCATTACCTATTTTCTCGCCCTCTATGTCTATGCTTCCCTTTTAAATTTGGACCTTCACCTCCTTCCACAACCAAAATTTCATTGATGAATCTATCAATGGTTGTTTGTATTCCTTTTTAAATGGGAGTGATCCAACAAAATTTGGAGAGGCTCAGTATTTGCAGAGAGCCCTCAAGTAAAAAAAACCTTTGGAATATAGAAAGGACCCCGTAGGCGTTCCAACCCCATGAGTCCCCAAGATAAAAAATACATACAATGATTGACTAAAGAGGATTCATTTGTGAACATGAGAAGGTATGTAAACAAAGAAGATGGAGCCCTAGAGAAACCCCCAAAAATCTTGATAAGGGGTTGGGACCAAAACTTAGTTTCATTACCAAGGGTCTTAGTAGGAAACCCCAGAGTTAGGTTAGCCTTAAGGGAGGGATTAGACATCCAAACCTCCTTCCTAATCCCAAACCTCTTATGCTTCGAGAGATATGAGGACTAGTTGTGTGGATCCACGGATGAGACCCACCATGTCCTTGACTAGAGATGGTCCTCAATCACTGGACAAGAATTCTTTGTTATTTATCCAAACTTTGGACCCTCCCTTTCTTTCCTCTATCTCTATCACTGTCAACAAGCTCCTCATCATTCATTCTTCCCCCACATGCCATATTGACCATATACCCATTCCTCACCTCTCGAAGTGCATGCCAAAAATCAATCTATGACACCCTAATTGTTAAACAAACTCCTACGATACTACCAACCATCTAAATTCTAAATCAAGTAAAAAAAAATTTACCCCTACATGTGTCTAAAATAACCTTGAATGACCCAAGAGACTAAGAAGAAATCCCCATCTTGAGCTACGTAAAACCTATAAATCAACCTCGTACCGTCGTCATTCCTCATTGAATTGATTATTAAATTCACCTAATTTGGAAAACATTAAAAATGGCATGAAATTACTACCCATTGTTTAACATATTTTGTTGGAAGAGAAAATCAATACATAAATTTGATTTGAAAAAGGATTTAAATATCTATCAATATCTAATGTCACCAAAGGAGGGTATAATTCTGTATCTTTGGGGTAAGCAAGATAGAACTAAGAGAAGTGCTAACACTATCAATCAATATTGAGAGAGGGGGATATGGAACATTGTAAGAACTTTTTGGAAGTCATAGAGTGGGCTTAACAGGGCATCAAAAAATATTCCGATGAAAGTGATTAAAATTCTTAGCTTACATTAAAAATTTGTAATATTCCCAATCTGGAATCGGCCACAATCCATGGCTAGAAAACACATTTTCCAAAAATGGAGCGGTAGGATTTGAAACCGAGAGCTCGGATCCCTTATAAAAATGTGTCTAAGTGCTAAAATCCCAGAGGAGGCTCTCAAAGAAATCCTTCTAAGGTGGTTAAACATATCTACCACACTTAGATGTCTTCAAAAAATTCCCGGTGAGGAGCCGCAACAATGTAAGCACATAGAATGGAAAGACAACGTTATTCTTGTATGTCGTGAACACATGAAGAGATTTATAGCCAAAAAATATTCTATATAGAAGCAAATTTATACTAATATGTGGAGGAATCAATCACTCCAACTAGGCAATGGAAGCCTCGATAGAGCATATACAAGAAAATGCAATAACATTGCTACATAGGAAAAAGCCTGCGGCTAAAATACACGCATTTTATATGAGACAACACTTTGCCAAAAAAATACATGATATAATAATGATAGCTCAAATAAGTGAGGCAGAGAAAGCTCTCAACACCCTAAAAACACTAATACGTGGGAATAATACACAATCCTCGGGAGGATTGGCTACAATATCACATCAAAATGGAAAATGCTGAAATTCGGAGCTCTGGCGAACAGCGACTACAACTCAGTAATAGAAACACATGGAGATGGCTAAAGATGATGCTCAAAATGAATCAAACCTCCTCCTCCAATGGATCTCTCGATGCAAGGCTGGTCGACCGCGAAGAATCTTACCCTCCAGAGTTTGGTGAAACCTCTCCCTTTGCAAGTGTGCAGCATTTAAACATGGCAGCGGTCTAGAGGATGGAATGCAGCATCGATACTACACTGATCGGGAGATGTTGGCCTTGATGCCAAAATATGTCAATCAGCTCATGAAAATCCATTCTACTGATCTCCAGGAGGAATAGGAACTCCCTCTACTGAAAGATGAGTCAAAGAGAAGTGTTGTGGAACCCTCCAACGCGAATGCCCCCGATAACGCTGCGTTATGCTTGCGCATAAATAACGCGATGATTCGAAGAATGGCTTTGGCCCAGAGCCAAGGTGTGGAGAATATGAAGTGAAATCCTCCAAGAGGCCTCTCAATAAGGAGAGGAAATCCTAAACAGGAAATCGCTCGTGCTAAGCGGCATATCGCGACTTCCAATGTGACCGACTTGAGGCCCCGCAGAATTGTACGAATAGACAAATATCAAATGATCCAAGATATCTCTATGGGTCGCACTCCCTCCTCTTCTTATACAAGTGAATGCCTGCTCTTTTCCATGGACCCCACACATTGGGGCTTCATCCACAAGGAATCTTTCTCCCTCCAAAACTGCGTTGTCTTCTCATGCAAAGCTACATCTTTTAGGCGTCATTGTTGACTTGGTCAAACTTGACCTTCTCCTCATGCAAATTTCTCCTTTACTACACTAGAAGGTGCAAAATAGCTGCTCCAAAATGATCCTTTTTCCCATTATGAAGGATATTATTACTACTCATGGGCCTTTTATCCATTTTATTCACCTCTTAAGTGAAATTAGAAAAAATTAATATATCCAATTTCTTTGCATGCAAATTTTTAGAATATTACAAAAATTTCCCATTTTACATTGAAATTACGGTTACGATTAGCACAAAATTATTGTATACATTGTAGATACAAAATGGAGTATGGATGGATGCATGGATAAGCTTAAATTTGTAGTTGTTATTCATTATTCATGTTTTGTTGACGTGTAGGTTTGTTGACTTTGGGATTGTTATTGAAATTATTTGTTATCATTCATTGAAAAAGTTGTTGACCAAAGATTATTACCGACTATTTATCGTCATATCATTCATTTTTTCACCAACTACTACCGATATTAATACAAAAATTAGTAGTGGGTACACCAATTTGATCTATCATGCCAATTCATCCATGGAAAGCAAGAGTGGGGGCATGGATATTTCTACACCTTAAATATTTGTCAACCTACATTCTTCCCTCCCTTTCTATAAAAACTTCGATATACTTCCACTTAGTCCATTTAAGCATTTCATATTCATGTATATTAATGCTTCTTCCTATATTTAAATCAAATACAATAGATTAAATTCTATGTAAATCTATCGACTTTATTTTTGTATTAATAAGCTAAATTGGTTAGTCCAACACACAAAAAAAACGAGCACATAAATGTTTTTTCATCGATTGATTGAGGAGCCACCTACATGTGTTTGAGACAATTATTATCAACCTCATGGACATCAAAGCACAAATTTCATTATCGTTTTACAAGAGATATCCTTTTTCTAAGGAGTTAATATGGATTCAATTTTCAACTTCTTTATTCAAAATGAGAATGGAGAAAGAGAACTCTTAAAAGTGACCCAAAATCTTACAACAAACCAATATTTTTTTATTTAACAAAAAGGTGTACCTATAGACAATTTTCTACTTAGTTCATTACTCGAGAGAGAGAGAGAGAGAGAGAGAGAGAGAGAGAGAGAGAGAGAGAGAGAGAGAGAGTAAGTAACATGTTCAAGAAAAAGCCCTAGAAATTCCCCTCATTCCAAGAATGGTACTTCAAGGTAAACCACTAGGTTCTTCATGGCACAAGGCAAAAATCAACACTAGGGCTCAAAACCATGACAACAATATGCTCATTATGAGTTCAACATGTCAACGACGAGGGGATACAATTTTATTTGGGGAGGATAACACTCCATCCCACAACCACTTGAGCTAAACCCTAATCAACACATGCACACACACATGTGAAGTATAATCCAATTGACACATAATTTCTTTAGTTATTTTTAATTCTTTTTTATTTGTTGTTGTCACGTACAGTACATTAAATACCAACATCTCCCTTATGTTCACTAGTAGAGAACTTTCGTTGGCAGCCAAAATTAAAAGGGAATTATGAAATGGCCTTGTTATTTTTTCAATCATTTTAATTTTGAATGAAAATTCATGGACAAAATAATTGAGTGGAATTTTGTACCTTTACGATATTTTAAATTTGTGGAATCTTGAATATGTGTTGTTGCGTATTGATAATCTAGATTATGTAACACTCCCTCCAACCCCTATCGGACTTCCCAGGATGATGGGAGGTGTTAATTTTATCGACTCCAACCCTCCAAGGTCTCATTATGGAAATGGGGTTACATAACTTCATTTCTCCCCAAAGTTAGCGTAATTAGTCTTGGATAACACCATCACATCCAACTTATCAAGATCTTTTCTCTGAAAATGTAAACTTTTGCCCCAATTTGATTCATGGATTGAGAGTTATGTCGTCTGAATAATGAATAATTAGATAATGTCTTACCTTACACCCCATTTTTCCAATGAATTAACCACCTCATAACTCAAGCCTTGTCCCAACCACTCTAATTTAAATAATTGGTTTATATTAATATCACCCCCTACATCCCCAACATTTAACGAGGTCCTCTACTAGCACCTTTCACATTAATTAATGAAAAATCACTCTCTGCCACGCCTTATGTAAATTGCACCCACAGGCGGGGATGGGTCGACCAAACTTGAAATCGACGATGAAGGCATAGATGGAAACTTTCCTATCTTGAAACACCAATTTTGGTGTCATGCTCTCTATTACACATAGTAACATACAAGGGCGAACCTTATAATTATTCTATTGGGCTCAATCCCGTGAAGACACAACGTGTCACATGGAACCACCTAGTATCCACATGCTCACGTAGAGAATACACCATGCTGACTTTATGTCACTCTACACCTTCACACCGTCTTACCGATGCTTCACATTTTCATTAGGGTGATCGCACCCCTACCATGTGGCATCCTCTCGTAGGGTGTTATGCATAATCCAAAAACCAACCACTGTGGGCATCCAAAAGGGTCACTTATTCCTTCCACATGTCACGCCAATAGTGTGCCACATTAGAAACTTACCAAATCATTCTAAATGTGTGGCATCAACGTAGAACTACACTGCCTGTAGCATCTACCACCTTAGCTTCGCTTCGGGTTCCACAAGGCCAAGCCATTTATGCATCTTTCATTCCTTCTCATTTAAACATGGAAGAGACCTGCACGCATCTCCATTAATCAAGTGCTCGAGTCCAAAAAAAATAACTCAATTGAGGCATAGTGCTAAACAGGAGCTGGGAATGATGTGAATTTCCCCATCATATTATGCTAGCCCTTGGTATCACACTTTATGTCTACTGTTCCTTGTCTAAAAGGGTTAGTACTTCATGATAAGGCATCATGTGAGATTAAGATTTAATTGCAAAAATTTAAAAATAACGTCCCACTAAGGTAATCATAGTGGCTAGCGTTAATACTACAATCCCTATTGAAAAAAATGCATCACAGTATCATTTTGATTTTTCCTTCGTCAAATTGAGAAAATTCAAATTTCCCACACTATGCACAACTTGGATGTAGTTAACTTGTGTGACATGGCTCTTTTTCACCTAGTTAGATTAGTAAATTTGAGTTAAAGGGCTTGGGAGTTTAGTTAAGCATGCATGATTTCTAATTTGTAGTAATCGAAAGGGTCGGTTATTTCAAGTTTTTTTCATTTAAACTAGTTATAACCACTGGGAGGGAACTAGTGGAAGGGTCGTGGTTGTTCAAAGTGGAAAATAGTCTAAATCAATGATCATCTAGTTAATTGATCAATCAGCTCAAAATAACTAGTGCATGTATAGAATGTCGAGTTTCCCGACTATGGTAGAGATTCCAAGGCAATGTAAAACCAATTGTAGTACTAGTCTTGAGTGTAAAAGTGTTGCACGCAATCGGATGATTAACCTTGGTAATTACACAACTGCAATGGGAGGAAAATTCCTAAATAATAGGGGCTCAATTCCTCAGGGATTTGCGCAAGGAAATAGGGAGCTCAATATGAGGCAAAATTTGACCAAGGATGGGTCATAACTTCTCATTGAGAAAAGAGGTAGGTTATTCACTATGGTGTTGAGCTCGAACCAGTGCTAGAAATTATAATACATATCTATTCATCTAATTTAATGTAAGCATGCTAAGGGGTTTTTATCTGTTTCTTTCCCTGGAAAAATACTATGTGCATGTGTGTTATTTCTTATTAGCATGTTTGTAATTGATATTCTAAATTTTTGAAAATGAATTCCACGAGAGCGATGAGAGTATGGTTGTGTATCTGATTTTGATTAAAATTTCATGAGAAGTTGCAATTCTACACCATAATTCTACATGGTATGAGAGAAGGATTCACAATTTTTAGAACATGAATTTTTTATTTTTTATTTTTCATTTTTTTCTGGGGGAGGTTCAAGTTTGCGGTCTCGGGTGTAGCGGGATATTTTCGCAGTTGGGAAGATGACCTTCAACGAGGCTAAGGTTAGATTATGCTTGGATGGCGTGCTCTAATTCCATTGCATGGAAGGATCACATGGAGGCTGCAGTGTTGGTTGAAAATTGATTGCATAGAATATGTAAAGATAAACATTTCAAAACCATATTTAGTTCATGTCCAAGAGATGTATCCCAATAGCGAGTATATGTAGCTAAGGCGAGAGGAGAATAACCTTGGAGGGAGTGTGAGACCACATTGTCTCAAATATCCATTGGAAAGAAACTCCTTTCATAATGTGGAAGGCATTGATAGAAATGTTCGAGAATAGAAATAACCATAGAAAATTGGCCCTCAAAGACAAACTTCAAAAATATCAAGATGCAAAAGAATGACACTATTTCCATGCTTTTGATGTCTCAAAATTCTGCACCACAAGTTCATAATGAGCTTTGAGGGGTTGATGTCAATGTTGTAGAAGATGATCGCGGGTGAGCCTATCTCTTATAGGGCCTTCCCAAAAGTTTGCATAGCTACTAGGACTCGGTGAACATGAGGGGGAAATTATTGAATTTGGAACTATTATGGTATGATTTGGTACAAGAAGAGATCACGTAGAATACGAGAGATGAAACTACATCGAAGGGTGAGGATGCGATCGAAAAAATTGCATTGGTTGGTAAGGGAAAAAAAGGGAAAAGGGAAGAAAATATCAGAAACCAAAAATGCCAGAATCTAGCCAAGGGGACTAGGAGAAAGACTTGTCCAATATAAAATGCTTCAATTGTCATGAATTTGGGCACTATGTCACGAAGTGTCCACACATAAAAGTTGAGCAAGAAGAACCCGGGAGGGAGAAGCGGTGCAAGTTTTGGCTTCATAATTAGAGCTTTAATTCACCCTTATCACGATGCATAGCCAACACGGTGATGGGGAGGGTGTGGTTCTTTTGAATCTAGTGCCTCGTTCCACATGACAGGTGTAAAGCATTTTCGGTGACCTAAGAAGGAGAAAAATATCCATATGCATATTGAGTTGGGGGATGATGAAGAGAGTTCACTACCGGAATTGGTACGATAACATTTCATAGGGAGTGAGGGTCCCCTCTTCGCCTCAAAGATGTCATGTTGTGTTCCAGTGCCCTAAAGAAAAATCTCATCTCTGTAGAATTTTTTGGAAGATTGTGGTTATGATGTGATCTTCAGAGCAAAAGGGAAATAATTCCTAAGACACCTAGCCATTGGATAGGTAGAAGAAAATCAGGGTTCAGTGTGAAGAACTCCGTATAAACTTGATGTGGAATATTGTGCGTTGCATTAAGCGCATGGGTGGATAAAGTGCGGAGCCGCAATGCTCGGTGAACTTTGGCACGGGAGATTGGGTCATTGCATCATGGCAACCCTAAATATTATGCAACAAATAACAACCTGGCCTCCATAAAAGGAGAAATTGATGTGAGCAGATGTCTACAAAGGTTGTACCTTCTGGGAAGTATAGAAAGATAGCGTATTCCATGTTTGAGACAACAAAGCACAAGTATACTTGGAAAGATTCCACTTTGATGTTTGTGGACCTTTTTTGAGAGCCTCCACTTCGGAAACAAATATTTTTTCTATTTTTATTGATTATTTATCAGGGACGTGATGGATCTTTTTCATCCGAGAAGAAGGATGAGACTTTCTCCAAGTTTGCATGAGATTCAAGGCACTAGTTGAGAAAAGAGACCGGCAAGAAGGTGAAGGCTCTTATGAGAAAAAATGGAGGTGAGTATGTTTTCAAATGACTTCAAGAATCTTCGTGTGAGGCATGAAGGCATTCAAAGAGAGTTGACAACACCCCAAAACCCTCAATAGAATGGGATAGCCGAGAGAAATAACCATGTAGCATTTTTTTGGAGCTACAAGAGTTATAGCTACATGAACTAGGCCTACCACTTCATTTGTGGGTAGAGGCATGTAACATAACAGCCTACTTGAGAAAACTAGAGTTCTTACGATTCTTGGTATGATTACATCGGAGGAGGATTTCTCGGGGGAAAAAAGTCGGATGTGTCTCACTTTAGGATTTTTTGGAGCCTCTCAGTTTACTACCATGTCCCCAAATATTTGAGGAATAATATTGAACCAACAATAGAGTTAGGGAGTGTTTTTTGGGATACAATCAAACTCCAAACAACTATATGTGTGTACATACAACTTCCATCATAATGACATTTGTGTGAAGGGATGTAAATTTTGATGAGGAGAAAGTGACGTGGTGCTCTCTTGAGAAGGAACTTCGCGATCCCACCGGTAGGAGGAACCTTTAGATCCGGAGGAGGAGCCTCGGGGAAGTTTTGGAGCAACCACAAATTGAGGGAACAAAAAGTGGAGACATCCAATCAAGCGGACCCATCCATAGAAGGCGAAGAAAAAGAACCAAGGATCTTTTAGATAGACTTGTGCAAGATGTGAGGGAGAATGTGGGAGCTCCTTCAAATTTGTGCTACATGGATCTAATGACCGAACTTCGTAGAGGCTCGAGGCCATATTCTTTAGAGGAAGAATTAGAGAAGCATGTTTGGGTTGATGCAATGGTGGAAGAATATTAATCCATTGTAAAGAACAATGTTTGGGAAGTGGTCCCAAGACCTGGGATCAGATAAATTAGTTAGTGGGTTTGAGATGAATATTCAAGGTAAATCATGCAACGGACAGAAACATAGAGGAGTTTAAGGCCATAATTGAGCCAAAGGATTATGAGTGAAGTTGAGGGGATTGACTATGAGAAATTTTTGCTCCTCATTGCAAGGTTTTCATCCATTAGATAAATTCTTGCACTAGGCTATGAAAAATGGGATGGAAGATCCACTCAGATGGATGTAAAAACAAAATTTACCATTGGGGTTATAGCAGGAGATGTATTACATCAAGAAACCGGAAAGTTTTGAGATATTTTATCAAGAGTCTCATATAGTGAGCTCAAGCGAGCATTGTACAGTCTCAAATAAGCACACCATGCTTGGTACACCAGGGATTAACGATTATCTAAATGGATTGGGCTTCACCAAAAGTGAAAGCAGGTGCGAACCTATACTTTCATATATTGGTAGAAAGGTAAATTTCTTATCATTTTTTTATATGTTGATGATTTAATATTGAGTCGAGGGTGATGAGAAAATGATCAACTCTTACAATGAAGACCTTTCAAGGGAATTTGAAATAGAAGGACATGGGTCTCATGCGCTACTTCCTCGGGTTGGAAGTATGGCAAAGGCGATGGGGAAATTGTTTGTGTCTCAATGAAAGTATGACAATTATATATTGCATATGTTATACATGATGAGTTGTAAACCCATGGAGACACCTCTAGCAGACCAACTAGAGGAAGGAGGATGCCGATTCGAGGTGAAGAAGTGGATACTAAAATTTATCGACAACTAGTGGGTTCATCGATGTATCTTGTGAACACATAACCAAAATATGTTCTTTGTAGTCAAACAAGCGAAGACGAAAGATATAGTTAGGCCAACCAAATTATATTGGAATGCAACTCAGCATGTTCTGACGGTACCCTCGAGAGGCACTACCTAGTTTTGATTATGGAAAAGGCGGACGGAGAGAGAGTGAAGTTGTGTGGCTTCACGGATGCGAATTGGGCAGAAGTCCATCCAGACCGAAAGATTACACCCAAGTAGAATTTTCGGTAAGTTGGGTCCCGGAAATCGGTTTCCTAGTACAACATGAAGCAGGATATGTGGTGCTCGGCTCATCATAAGCATAACACATGGGTACGCAAGAATCAAGCAACATGTGATGTGATGTGGATGAGAAAGATACTTATGTAGAATTTTTGGTTAGACGATGGATCGAACTATGACTCATTGTGATAATCAAATTTGCATTAAGCTCTGCGAGAATACAGGTATTTCTCACGATTGATCCAAGAATATAAATATTTGGTATCCCCATTTACATGACAAAGTGTGCGAAAGTTGAGTATAATGTTGCTACAATACATTCACGAGAGGAACAATATACTAACATTTTGACAAAGGCTTTTTCAAAGTGAAATCTCAAGTTCCACCGAGTGCGGGATAAGGGTCATTGATAACCCCTTTCTTCTACCCAGAGAGGGATTGTTGAAAAGTGTAGCAAGAAAAAGTCTCAATTTGATTTTTCCTTCATCAAATTGAGAAAAATTCAAATTTCTGCATCCTTGGCAGACAACTTAGATGCATTTAACTTGTGTTGCATGGTTCTTATCACCCTAGCTTAGCTCAAGTAAATTAGAGTTAGAGGGCTTGAGTGAAATTAAGCATGTGTGATTGCTAATTTGTAGAAAATCAGAGGTCAGTTATTTTCAAGCTTTTTTCTTTCTTTCTAGTTAAACTAGTTCTAACTATTGGAGGAACTAGTGGAATGTCGATTGTGCGGTGGGACAATAGTCTAACTCAGTAATGATCTATCCAGATTAAATGCTCAATCATCCCATAATAGATGGTGCATGCAAATAATTTGAGTTTCCCAGCCATGGTGGAGATTACAAGGCAATGTAACATCATTTGTAGACTAGTATTGGAGGTACATGGGTTGCATGGGTCGAGATGATCAACCCTTGAAATTTACTTAATCAATTGGGAGAAAATCTCCAAAATAATAGGGGTCTAAATCCTCAGAAGTTTGCGCGTAGAATTAGGGGCTCAAGATAAGGCATGAATTTGACCTAATTTTGGCATAAAGCTTCTCATTGAGAAGAGAGATAGGTTAGGTTATTCACTTGCAGGGGTTGAGTTCCAGACAAAGCTAACAATTGTAATACATCTCTATTCATGCAGATTTAATGCAAGAAGGCATAAAGGGTTTTTAGAAGTTACTTTGCCCCCGGAAAAATACTATGTTCATGTGTGTTATTTCTTATTTGCATGTTTGGGATTGATGTTCTAAATTCGCGAATTGAATTCCATAGAAGCGAGTAGAGTAGGATTTTGTCTCTTGATTTTGATTAAAATTTCATGAGTAGTTTCAATTCTACAACAACCCGCATATAAGTCCATCTTATGTAGTGTTCTAAATTAGAACTTAAGGGTTTCGAGGACTTTTACCAATGCCTTCCTAATATGATAACTAGTGTTGTATAAAACACCATAGTTCTATAGGGATAAAAACCTTATCCACCGCACCAATCATTTAAGGTATTATACATATCCCTACCGTCGATGACAAAACTACTTCAACGTTGCTTAAACGTACAATCGAAGAAAGCATGACCATGGCTAATACCACTCTCTAATTTTGAGCATAGGCACAACATAACATGCCACAAAATGGATTCCACACCACACTAACAAATCCAATGAAAAAAAGACATGCATTATATCATAAAGACAATTGACAATATCAATTAGTCAAATTTCCATGACTGTGAGTAAACCAATGGAACACACACACTATATCAATTAGCTGTGCACATCAGCATTCATAAAAAAAATAAGTAAATAGCTATGCATCTCAATAAAATATCAACAAACATAAGTACATACATTCCCTCATAACTATGCAAACGTTCACACATAATCATCTCATTATAACAACCATGAATAACTCATTCCTCCATTAAAATGTTATTACATGCATTGCCATAACACATAACAACATCATTTATAATTCACATTGCAACATATGTACATGTGAATATACTATCTAGATTAATTCAGATGATGGTCAATGTGAGGGGAGGAACTCTCAACTCTCCACCCGTGCCATAGGCCAACTACATTGCAACTAATTTGAATTGAACCATTATATCATTTTTTTATCCAAGGGATCAAAAATTTGCTCAAAAATAAAAAATGCTCAAAATCACCTAAACTAGTGCCAAATGGTAGATCTCGTTGTTCATATTCCAATGAAGCTTTAATCACCTCAATCGAGACATCATATGCTGAAAAGTTCTCGTGTTCTAAAGTTTTTGTCAAACGAACTAAAAGTCAACTTGCAATGTTGGTCGGGTAGGGCATACAGTGATGTGGAGATCATGTCAACATGCCGACTAGGCAAGTACGGTGGTTGGATGGGTCTAAAATCCATGTTGACACGTGGTAGGTCATACATGTTGAATCGCATATTTTCATTCTCTCGTTGTATTTCAAGATGGACTAGATTAGGGAGGTACCACATGGCCAATGGGAGGGTACCACGTGGCCCTCGAGTACCATGTAAAATTTTGGTTTGGGGACCGACGATCTCGGCGGGGTTCGAGCCCCATGACCTACGACGGACTACCGTCATACTTACCAATAAACCATGTGTTTGTTTTAATATATAACATGGGCCAATTTTATTTAAATTATAACTTTCCACTGGGAGTTGCTAGTGGGCTCGCCTAAATGAATTAGCCCAAGTCACATTAATACCCACACAACCACAATGCAAAGGTGAAGGTAGAGGGGGTCGAGTGAGTTATGCCTAGTTGTTACACAACATTTTTTTCACTATCCCCGCAATCCCCAACTCGCACATTGGAGTGTCATTTACGTGACCAATGCACGGTGTCATGCTTTGCAAATTACATCCTTGCATCCCCTTTTGATGAAGGCAACATCTCTTCTTGTTGACATTTCCCTACTGCGAGCCTGTGAAAAATCCCTATTTTTTCCGCCCTAGCGCGAGTAGCCCTTTACCTCCTCACGCCGAGCTAGGAATTTCTGACACTAAGCCGTGCACACTTGGCGCTCTGTCCCAATGTGATGCCCGTGCTCACTGGCACTACGTTCCCGATGTGATGCTCGCACCCGAGCTATTTATGAATTTTTATAGAGGCGGAGGTTCCATTCCAACCACCCGGGGGATGAGTCATTGGGAGTGGTTGAAATGAAAGACAACCACGAGTCTCCTCCCTTTAGCTAGTAGTTTCCACATCCCTTGGAACACTCCTAAAGGATAGGCCTTCCTTCACATATTTATGGGATCCAACCCTCCTCCTTTGCCTCCTATAGAAACAAGCCTTCTCTCTTTATGAAAATCTGTAGTTGAACTAGTCAGCAGCTATAGTTGAACAACGGGTTATTGAGAAGCTAGAACAAGGAGAAATCAATCGAGAGGTCCCTTATCCCATCGAGATTCCCGGGACGAGATTTGAGACGTGCTTCACCCAAGCTCGGCGGGGGAGACCGTAACGTCGGATCATGGTTGTATCTCTCTTCTTTCTACCTTTTTTAGTATAAGTGACTATTGTATGGTTCTCCTCTTGTGTTTTATCATTATCGAATGAAAATATGCTAGTCTTCTCGACTAACTAGTAGATTTTGGATGAAATTAGTAGGTGGGATGTGGTTGTCATTTTCCCGAGTCTTTAGTGCCAGGTGTCCAAGCGTGATAAGAGAAGGGATTATGACTTGCTGAATCGAGAAGCGGCAGTTACTCATCACCACTATGATTGCTCGAGCAACAACATTAGACCATAGGTAGGCTATCTTATTGCGTCCTCTTTTCATTCGAATTATCTAGGAACCTACACCTTAGCATGATTCCTTGTTACTAGACCCACTCTAGGGCTAGAGGGATCATCTCTGTCCATAGAGAGGATTTACTCTGTTGATGAATAAGTTTAATATCACTGTTGATAATGGGCAGAATCAGAGACTCGAAATGTGTTGGGTCCTTTTGTGGGAACTAATTCCTTGTTGTTTACCTTTCTGGTTGTTTAACTGTACTTCAAACCCTTGTTCAGCCACAGAGTGTCAAGATTGACCTCTGCTCTGTTGATTTTTTTCCCTTTTCATTGGTTAACTGGCTTGGCGTGGTTTTCCCCTGAATAGTCACGCCAATTAGCACATGTTTCTTTTGTAGCACTCGCGCCATCGCCTGTTTGGCATCAACATCGTGCTTCTGCTATACTGTTACCACCTCGTGATTTTTTAAACATGTTTCTTCATGACTCTTGTTGATTGTACTTGTTTCTGGGTTATTCTTGACAGCAATTGAAGTGTTTTGGACTGTATTTGATTTCTAGATGCTCATTTTCTTCAGTTGTTTGTCCATTTATTATTAGTGTGACTTGAGGTCTTAGGGTTTCTGAGTGCCTTGGTGCACTGAGCCTTCTGTTTGGAGATCGAGTTTCTTGATAGTTGTCGAATTCGTTCCCTGTTCGATTGCTCTTGGTCTCTTTGATCCTGTTGAGTATGTTCATTAGTTGAATGATCATTGCCTTACTTTTTTTATTTTTCTTCCTCTTACTCCAAGCACCGATTACACCACTTGCATGGGTCATTTTCGAGATTTCTCTTTGATTTGAAAAGTTTGTAGCATTGGTTTGGGTCTTGTTGTGTTTGTTTTATGTTGGAGGATTCATTCCATTTCAAATTTTGCATTCGCTCTCTGAAAATAATGTTTAGTTTTGTTTTTTATGTCATTTAGTGCATTGTTTTCTCTATTGCATTGAAAAAACAAAATATTGCATTTCTTTTGCTTTGAAAATGAAACATTCTTTCGCATAACTAGCATTCCATTGGCTAGGAAAGAGTTTTTGTTTTCTGGAAGATTGCATTAAATGCATTAGTGGATGTTTTTGCATGATTTCAATATTTTCTATTGCTTGAATGGTTTCTTTCCTTCTCGTAGATAGCGTTCATTGAACGAAAATGGTATCCTTTCTGCATATAGTTTTGCATTTAGGAAGATTTCAAATCCGACATACGTTAAGGCCTGGAAATTGAAACTTAATCCAAGATCAACGTTAAAATTTATTTCAAATAACCTAAGGCAACATTGAAACCTAACGAAATATTCTAGTGGTCTAAGTTAAAGACGTGTTCCGGCATCTTAAAACCTAGTAGTTGTCGTTCTCCATCTAGCTTCAGACAGCGCTAGCATGGACTTGTGCTCCCCGTACCATCAAGTATATAAAGGGAGACCCCTCTAGGTTGCAATCCTTTTATCCATAGGAAGCCGTGTCTGCCTCCCTGTAACCGTGATACACTGAACACAACATTTGGGGATACTACCTGCACGTACGTCAAGTCCGTGGTCATTTCTCTTTCATTTGATCACCAAGGTCTATATGGCAGTTCACGGAAACCTGGCATGCTTAGCTTACCTGAGCAGTCATTTTTTATCTTTACTGACTCCTTAAATTTGAAAATATCATCGAGCACTTGTCCTTTCGCGCTCGTTCAACATTGAAAGTGACTAGAGTCATATTTTGCATGTTTCTTGACTCTTAAAACATGAAACAACAAATTTTGGTTTCAGTGTCGTAAAATAAACTACCCACGATCACATGCCCATAAAAGTTTTAGCAATTGGCTTGTTTTTGTTTGCCTTGGTTTTTTGAGTCTTTGCTTAGATCTTTCTTTTTCCTTCTTGTTGAGAAGCAGTCACGGTGGCGGAACCACCGGTTTCATCGTCCTCACTCCCTTATATAGCTAGTCCTTTACCGGAAATTTCATTTGAAACTCCTCAATCCTCTAGGTCTGCCGAGCTTTAGCAGCCTATTCTCCCGTCAATCTTACCCCTTTCTACCTGGTCTCCCGCTGATGAGCCAGTTGAGTTCAATTGGCCTCCCGCGGGCGCTTGGTTTGGTTTTGGGGACGAGGAAGAATTCCCTCCTCTTACGTCAGGATCACCTTTTTTATCTGCTATTATACCTCCTAGTCCTTGTAGTCTTTTCGAAGATCTTATGGAAGAGTCAGACATGGACACATCAGGTCCTATTGGCAGTGATGGAATTCATGTTTCTACAAAAGAGTATCAAATTTTACCTGAAAACACCACTCAGGTGTCTGCTCAATCTTCAACATCGGTGTCACTTCCAACTGGATATAGGTCTTTAGGTCAGATTATTGCTAGTGTTGCCTCCATGGCAGCATCTACTCCATCAAGGAGTCTAGTCCTTCCATCGTTAGGATTGTCGCCGACAACACCTGCTTCTTCGATTGTAGTTACATCTGTCCCAGTTCAACCTATTGTCTGTGCAGCTGCGTCTGCGTCGGTCACTCAGTCACCAGCGGCTTCGACTGAGATACCTGGTGGCCTCACTTTTGAAGAGTATCTATTGGCTATTCATCAACATAACTCTCAGGTTTCTCAGCAACCTCATGCTCCCGTTAATCTGCCACACCGTTATGAAGAAAATGGTAATCTTGTTTATTTTCCCTATCTTACTCCTCATCACTATGATGTTGTCGGTAACCCCATCTATGTGTTTCCTACTACCCGTCATTATGATGAGTGTGGTGTTCTTGTTTATGACCCCTATGAAATCGTTCTCGAGATAGGGAGGACTTATCAGGTGCAACCCCCTGGCCCACAAGGACAACCCTCAGCTCAGTCGGGATTTACAGACGGTCCACAAGGACAACCTTATGGTCCACAGGGCCAACCTTTACAAGGCGAGCCCATGGTCCAACAAGGACAACCTCAGGGGCGTTCTGGTCAACCTTTGTATCAACCAGGACCTTCTTACAGTCCTAGGGGGAAAATCTGTTCATCTCAGGGACAACCTTTTGTCCAACAACCAGCATCATATACTCAAACTGGTTCGAGCGTTGGGCAACAAAGAAAACCCTCTGGTCCTCCTCCGGGGCAACCTGGTTCATCACAGCCATCAGGCCAACCTACTCAGTCAGGGAAACCTGGTAGCTCTCAGCATCCAGTTCAATATGCTCCATAGGGGCAACCTACTCAACCGGCCCAACAGCCGGCTCAGTGTGCTCAACAACAATTTTACTCTGCTTCACAGCAAGGTCCTACTTTTCAGCAGCGGGTTTACCCTATTTATTCATCTCAACAAGGACCCACTTATCAATAGCCAACTCAACCCCAAGGCGTTTATTATCCTCGTGGTCAATATCGACCAATATATAGTGCACCTCAAGGTTTTACTTATCACCCTCAATCTCAGTTGTTGTATAATCAACCGCAAGGCCATACTTACATTCCATCGCAAAATCCTCAACAAGGACCTCGATGGTATACTCAGAATCAGTATCCTCAATATCGATAGACTTATTTGGCTTATCCCTCATATCGTCCAAATCCTTCAAGACAAAACCCATGGGGGCAGATTTTTTCTCAAGCAGGATGGAATGCAAGTTCAGGTTCTTATCAAGGACCTGTTATGCCTTTTAACCCTCAACTACCATTTCTCACTACGTTGGAGTTACCGGATGTGTCAAATTTGACAAATGATCCTATTCTTCACAACCCATCTTGGCCTCCGTTTCCGACTAAAATTCCTGGTGATTGTCCCAAATTTGAGGGCAAGTCCGGAGAATACCCCCAAGCACATTTTATGACTTACCAGTTGTGGTGTTCCTCTAACTCTTGGGTTGATGATTCCATTCGACTTCGTATTTTCCAACGGACTCTTATTGGTGTTGTTGCTAAGTGGTATTTCGAGCTGTCTCGCAGTATCTTTCAAGATTTCAAGTCTCTCGCTATGGATTTCCTTACTCATTTTCAGTTACAAGTTCGGTATGAAGCCGGGGCGCATCTCCTCACCTCCTTGAAACAGGACCGGGCTACTCATATCTCGGACCATATTTATGAATGGAGACATCGTCGTCACTTGATAAATGTTGAAATTCCTGATCAGCTTCTTACTCATTGGTTCTCTACCTCCTTTGTCAATCAGTTTGCGAAAGACAACCATGGAGGCATGTGTAACCGAGGAACAGGCCATTGCTCGTGCCCGGTACCTTGATCTCGTGTACTCTCAATCGGGCATATTGTATGATATTTTGACTGATGCCCCTCGACTTGGAACTTCTACCACACCAGCAACCCCATCCGTCAACGGTATTATTGGTTCTGTGTCTCAGACTTTGCGTTAGTCTTCCTCCTCCATCCCTAGGAAGAAAAAATATAATTCTTCCAATGATATTGCTCCTTAGTCTAGTTCGAATCCTGGTAAAACCTCGGAGGTCAATTCTGTTCAAGCCAATCCTACGGATAAGACTTCTAAAGGGAAAAAGAAGGGTAAAGGAAAGACCAAGGCCGATGCCCCGAAACCAGATTTGTCCAAATCTCGCGCTGATGATGGTTCGCAGCGTAAGCCGAAGTATCCCTCTTTGATTTGTGATGAAGACCGCTACACCAAGGACTATCCTCAATGGTCTGAAGTGAGTAATTTGCTCAAATGCAATCAAGGTACTCCTGTTGTTCTTAAAGAACCTTTTCCATCTCAGCAGACCTAGATGGTCGAGTAGCCTCAATCATTTGTTCCATATGGCTCTCAAGTGTTCATGATGAATGGTTCTGCATCTGTTTCCATTGCTACTCGGTCAAAAGATTATGCAGGGTTGCACCAGGAAACGAGGAAGGAGATCGTTTATGGTCCTCCTCCTCCACCTATTTCCAGCCCTCTTGAGATTGAAAGGCCCAGTGCTAAACCCGTTGTGCAAACACCTTCCAAAGGTGTTCTCCGGAAATCTTCTTATAATCCCAACACCCGTTCTACTTAACATTACAATATTGTTGAGGATTTAGCACAGGCGCCATCTGCGATGTCCGTGTTAGAAGTACTCCAAAGTTTTCCATTTGAGCGAAAAGCTTTATTATCTACGATCGGAGGGGTTGATCCTGCTGATACTAGCCTTCTTTCTTTCGATCTAGAGAATTTCATCCCACGACTTCCGCACCAGATTGCGCTCATTATACAAGTTGTTTTTAATGGTCTTGAAATCCATCGAGCTATTGTGGATGAAGGTGCATCAACCTGCGTCATGTTCGCTTTGTGTTGGAAGGCCATTGGTTCTCCAGCCTTGAATTCCTCCCCAAATGCCCTTGAGGAATTTGATGGAAGGGAATCAAAACCTTTGAGTGTTCTCACAAGTTTTCTGATTACATTGAAAGGGAAGATGGTCAATGTTGAAGTAGAAGTCGTTGATGCTAAACTCAATTACAATATTCTACACGGTCGCAGTTGGACTCGCGCTATGCTTTGCGTTCCATCCACCCTCTTCCGTGTTTTGAAATTTCCACACGAGGGCAAGATAGTTATTATTGATCAATTTTCTTTCTTCACCTCTTCTTCCAAGAACAACGTTCCGTATGTGGATAAGATTCCTTCTCCCTTCGAGAGAATTGGGCTGGGTCTCTTCAAGGATCCAACCCTCATGGGTATTTTTCCCCTTTCACCTCCAAAGACTATTAAGATTAATATGATCTCTCGGTCGGATGACCCGTGGATTATTCCTTCGCCTGAACAGGTTGATTCATATGGAGATTCGATGCCTTTGATTCTGATTGAAATTGATTATTGTGAACTCATTGTTGCATCAGATACTTCACCTTCTAATAGTGCTCCTTTGAGCTTGTCTCTTGACATGTATTCTCAATTCCCCTGGCTCGGTGATTCAGACTCGCCTAATCCTTTAAACAAAGTGTTTCGTTTCGACGAAGCTATCGTGGAAACCATGTCTCTCGCAGACTTGCCGTGGGACGATGGTCAACATCGTTCTTCGTTTATGCTTGGCCTCAGGGCTATGTCTACATGTCTTGAGCGTTTTGCATCTCAAGTCTCTTCTCCTTCGCTTCAAACGCCCATTCTGACACATGAAGTATTTATAGAAGGTAACTTGAGAAATATCACACAAACGATGCCTATTGACATTTCCGTGAAATCGGGAATCATTGAGAACATCCACATGGGAGTCACTTGTTCTTCAGATGAAGTCCAAGTTTACACTAGTCTTTTCCACGAATTCTGTGATGTTTTCACATGGTCCTACGAAGCCCGACATTTTTTGGAAATTTTTTTTAACGCTCCCCGTGTGTTTCGCGACATGGACTAATTGCCTATCGTGGATCCTAACTCTGAAGATTGTAGCGGAGACTAATGCCCGCGGGTTTTGGTTTAACGAAAATTGTGATTCCAACAAGTGGTGTCATAGCAACAAGTCTCGAGTTCTAAACTCACCCGGCTCGCGTTGGGGGGGGGGGGAGATTGTTGGACATTGGTTTCAATGCTCCCCGTGTGTTTCGCGACATGGACTAACCGCCTCTCGTGGATCCTAACTCTAACGATTGTAGCAGAGATTAATGCCTGCGAGTTTTGGTCTAACAACAATTGTGATTCCAAAGCATTGATCCTAGTATAATGGTGCATGAAATTCCTACCTATCCCGGTTTGAAACCTATTCACCAACATCTTTGTCCGGTGCACCCTAGAAAGGCTGCAACCATTAAAAGTGATGTTGAAAAACTTCTCAAAGCTTGTTTCATTTATCCAATTCCCTTGACAGATTGGGTTTCGAACATCGTTCCTGTTGATAAGAAACAAGGAACTATCCATGTCTGTGTTGATTACCGTGACATAAATCAGGATTATCCTAAGGATAATTATCCCACTCCCTTCATCAATCAGATCATTGACGATTGTGTCGGGAGTGAGATTTTTTTCCCTTATTGGCAGCTTTTCTGGATATAATCAGATTAAAATTTGTTGGAAATATGATGCAGAGTGTTGTCCTTGATGGAAACCCACTTGATGAAGATGATGGCAACCTACTTGATGAAGTTGTTCTTGACTTGATGAGCTTGTTAATGATGAAGGTGCAGAAGAAAGAATTTCCAGAATGGGCCAGAACAATGATGAGAAGTGTATGTCACAAGGCATACGTGATTTTAGTAAAGGGAAGTCGCGTATGTACGCGGAAAAGTACGTGACAAGTCGCGTATGGTCAATTGCGCTCTAAATATGTAAAACCAGGGGTTACTACCATGGTATTGACCCATTGTGTTGAGCGCTGGGTTGTCTATTTGGTCCCATCCAGGAATACCATCAGAAGTGATGTGGTTTTGGCTCATGGTATTGAAAAAGGATAAACCTATATAAGGAGAAGAAATTCATTGTGCAAGGGTGTGCAAGTGTCTGGGCTTTAAATGAATACTTCACTCTGAAGTTTATCTGTATGGTTGAACTCTGTTCTTAATCAATAGATCTGAATCTGTGATGCACCCATGAATATGATGAAGGTTCAAAATCTCTAGATCTGGAAATGATGAATCTCTAGGATGATCTGAAAAGAAGTATTGAAGACCTGGTGCAAATCTATTGAAGAAATCTGGGTAAGTCTTCATTTTGGGAAATGATGAAAATCTTGTTTGTAGACTTAAAAAGGCTCTATATGGCCTCAAACAAGCTCCAAGGGCATGGTATTATCTTCTTGACAAATATATTCATCAACAAGGATTTTCAAAGGGGTCTGCTGATAGCAACCGTTAATGATGAAGGTGCAGAAGAAAGAATTTCTAGAATGGGCCAGAACAATGATGAGAAGTGTATGTCACAAGGCATACGTGAGTTTAGTAAAGGGAAGTCGCGTATGTACGCGGAAAAGTACGTGACAAGTCGCGTATGGTCAATTGCGCTCTAAATGTGTAAAACCAGGGGTTACTACCATGGTATTGACCCATTGTATTGAGCGTTGGGTTGTCTATTTGATCCCGTCCAGGAATACCATCGGAAGTGATGTGGTTTTGGCTCATGGTATTGAAAAAGGATAAACCTATATAAGGAGAAGAAAATCATTGTGCAAGGGTGTGCAAGTGTCTGGGATTTAAATGAATACTTCACTCTGAAGTTTATCTGTATGGTTGAACTCTGTTCTTAATCGATAGATCTGAATCTGTGATGCACCCATGAATATGATGAAGGTTCAAAATCTGTAGATCTAGAAATGATGAATCTCTAGAATGATCTGAAAAGAAGTATTTAAGACCTGGCGCAAATCTATTGAAGAAATCTGGGTAAGTCCATAGATCTGATCTGTTCTGCAAATTTTATCTTTTATAGATCTATACGCATGTTCGTTTCATGAAAAGTGCGTATATACGCGGATCTGTTTAAACAAAGGAGCATATGGACTATTAGGGTTTTTCTGAAAAGTGCACAGATGTATACGCGGGTTGTCTTTATTAAAAGCACGTATATACGCGAGTCTGTTTGAAGAAAAGCGTGTATGAAATTTGAACTGATGGTTGCTCAAAGCTGATTGAGATTCTGCACATCTATTCTGAAGTCTGGGTTATCTCTGATATTCTGGTTACAGTGGTTTGACTGTTCTGTGATGCAATGGGCAAAGGATGTTTGCTGATAAGTGAAGGATTATGTTGAAGTTGTTTGATCTAGTTTGAAAATTGATGAAACATGGTCTGCAGTGGATCTGAGGGTTGAAGCCTTAAGTCTAAAAGTATAAAATTTCTGCCAGGAGAGGCTGGTGTCAATATCAGGGGGTAGTAGCTCACTTCCAGGAGAGGCTGGTAAACGAGAGCAGGGGGTTGTTGCTCCCTTCCAGGAAAGGCTGGTAAACGAGAGAAGGTTGTAGCCTTCTGCAGGTGGGTGCCTGCGTGCTGGTATGAGTCTGCACTAGTACATGTTGTAAGAAGTTTTCTTAGTAATAAATTTTGAAGACTGAGACGACAACAGCGGTGGTTTTCTCCCGAATTGGGTTTCCACCTAAAAATCCTGGTGTTCATGTGTGATTACTTGTGTGTGATGATTACTCTATTCTTTCTGCACCTGTTTACTGTTTTCTGATCATCTGATAAATGAGTAATGCAATGATCTAAGTCATGAATTAAATGCATAATTAATTCACTGGATATACACGAGTTCTGTAAAGGATATCTGCGTATATACGCGAGTTTAATTCAGGAAAGTAGCGTATGGGTTTTTAAGAAAGAAAATATCAAAGTTTTATTTTCTGCACTAAATACTGATTCACCCCCCCCCCTCTCAGTATTTTTCCCAACAATTGGTATCAGAGCGGGTCGTTCTGAAAAAGCTTAGCCACTAGAAGGAGGATCAAGCACGATGAGCAATCAAGATGGAACAACATCTATCAAGCCTCCACTCTTTAATGGAAGCAATTTAATCTTCTGGAAAATAAGGATGAGATCCTATCTTCAGTCTATGGGAGCAGATGTATGGGCCATTGTTGAACAAGGATATCAATATACAGCCGCAGTACCAACGGATCCGACGGAAAAGAAGAATTATGAAACAAATGCAAAGGTGGTCAATGCATTATTGGGAAGTCTAACTGAATCAGAATTTGTCAAGGTTATGCAGCTGAATACAGCAAAGGCAATATGGGACAAAATCATCCTAAGTTATGAAGGAGATGCAAAGGTAAAAAGTGCAAAACTCCAAACTCTCAAAATTGAATATGAAAATTTGAAGATGCATAATGATGAGAGTGTTGCTAGTTTCTTTTTACGTCTTGATGATATTGTAAATCGTATGAGAAACATGGGAGAAACAATAGCAGAATCTACTTTGGTTGAGAAAATCTTAAGATCGCTAACGGCAAAATTTGAGTCAAAAGTTTCTGCTCTTAAAGAAAAACAGGATCTTCAAAATCTTACTGTCATACAACTCCATGGCATACTAACTGCTTATGAAATGAGAAGAGGAGGATCATCTGAAGTCAAAGAAGTTGTCTTTAGAGCTTCTACAAAAGGGAAATAAGCACAAGAAGCAGAAGGATCAGGATATATCTCAGAAGAAGATGAGGTAAATTTTGTAAAGAAACTTCAACTTGGCACAGGACGGTTCAGAGGTAAGCTTCCTTTCAAATGTTTTGATTGTGGAAGAGTTGGTCATTATGCTGCTAAGTGTCCTTATAAAGAAACATCTGTAAAAGGGAAGGAAGTAGCAAAAAGGAATAAGCACCGGTCTAGCACTAGGAAAAGTTACTACACTCATGAAGACAGTGATGGGTTCTCTGATAGTGAGGAAGAATGTGAACAAGATCTTAGACTTCTCATGGCATTTGAATCTAAAGATGAAAAGGATACTTTTGTGGATGCTCTAGAGGACAATGATTTTCTTGAAGAAAACAATCAACTCAAAATTCGCTTAGAAGAATGTAAAATTCTCTTAGAAGAAAAGAAAATAACCATAGAGACTCTAGAAAAATAGGTTGAAGAAGCGAAGAAACACATTGAGAAATTAGAATGTGAAGTGGTAAGTCAAAGAAAAGAATTTGAGAAAGTAAAGACTCTGAATCTTAGATTTACTAAAGGATCTGAAACCTTAGATGAGATTATCAAGGTACAACGTTCTCCTCTTATAAAGACGGGTCTTGGATATACCGGAGAATCTTCTCAGACTTCAGCTCCAAATTATCTAAAAGCAGCTACAACTGGTCTACTACATTCTTCCACTCAGCAAGATTCATTACAGGTAAAGCATGATCATCTCAATTCAAAGAACACTAACAGGAATACTTCTCAAAGACACACCAATCAACAGGTAAATTCAAGTAGAAGATTTCATGATCGCAGAAATTTCTTCTTCAATGGACAATGTTTCTCATGTCACAATTTTGGTCATAAAGCTGTTCAATGTGTTGCATATAAAACCATCATGACTAGAGAAGCAAGAAAGAAAAGGATTGACGTTGAAACAAAGAAGAATACCTATAACAACTTTTCTCCTCTTCTAAAGGAAGTTGAATGTGCATATTGCAATAAATTTGGGCATGAAGAATCTGAATGCAGGAGCAAAGTTCACCCAAAAGAGCATTTTCCTTCAAGTTCCAAAGTATGGAAAAAGAAGGAACTACAGGTTGAAAATTGTGGCATAGCGTTATTTGCAGAAGGTGAAGAAAATCAATGGTACATTGATAGTGGATGCTCAAGACACATGACAGGTGACAAAAACAAACTTCTTGCATATAGTGCTCTAGAAAAGGAAAAGAAAGTTACATTTGGAAATGATACTCCTGCTGTAATTAAAGGAAAAGGGTCCGTGTTTCTAAAAGAAAAGGTGAAGGCTAATGATGTCATGTATGTGGATGGATTAAGGCATAACCTGTTAAGTGTAAGTCAAATGTGTGATCAAGGAACTGAAGTTGTCTTTAGTTCAAAAGAATGTGTGGTTCGTGATCTTGATACAGGTAAAACAATCATAAAAGGAAAAAGAACTCCAAGCAACCTATATGTATTGAAGAACTGCAAAGAACAATGCTACTTGAGTAAATCTTCAGAAAACTGGCTATGGCATAGAAGGTTGGGGCATCTGAGCTTCTCTCAAATCAACAAAACAAGCAGACTTAAAGCTGTTCGTGGTCTTCCCAATATTACTCTACCAAAGAGTATCATATGCAAATCTTGCCAATTCGGTAAACAGACCAGAGTACATTTTAATGCCAAGGAAGCTTCATCAAGTAGGCCTCTTGAACTCGTTCATACTGACATATGTGGACCTATGAGGAAAAATTCACCACGTGGTGAAGAATACTATATCTTATTTATTGATGATTTCTCTAGAATGTGTTGGATTCGGTTGATTAAACACAAAGATGAAGCATTTGAAAAATTTCAGATCTTCAAAGCACTGGTGGAGAATGAATTAGATCTAAAAATCAAGTGTCTTAGATCTGATCGAGGAGGAGAATATACATCAAATGAATTCCTTGAATTTTGTGAACAACATGGCATAAAAAGACAGTTCTCTGTAGCTGGCACTCCACAACAAAATGGCGTAGCAGAAAGAATGAATAGAACAATTCAACAAATGGCTAGAGCTATGCTTGATGATTCTAGAACACCTGACATTTTCTGGGGAGAAGCAGCACATACAGCAGCAAACATTCTCAACAAGGCACATGTTCGGGTAAATAGTGACAAAACTCCATATGAACTCTGGTATGGTAATTCTCCCTCCGTGAAGCATTTTAGAGTTTTTGGAAGTAAATGCTTTATCAAAAATAATGATGAAAATCTTGGCAAGTTTGAACCTAGATCAGATGAAGGAATACTTCTTGGTTACTCATCTACAAGCAGAGCATACAAATGTTACAATAAAAGGCTTCGAAAGATTGTTGAAAGTATTGATGTGGTTATTGATGAGTCTCATGCAGTCCCTAAAGAATAAAGACAAACAACAGAAGAAGATTATGGTGACTTTTGTCCTTCTACATCAAATAGAAATGATATAGACGGTGGATCCAATGAAGAACCTGAAGATGATTTATCTGGAAAGGCTCCATCCAGATATGTTCAAAAGAATCATCCTGAATCTCAAATTTTGGGAGACAAGGAATCAGGTGTACAAACAAGGAGGACTCGTATGGGATCTTCTAGCTATCTGGCCTTTCTATCCACGATTGAACCACACAATGTCAATCAAGCTAGCAAAGATGAATGTTGGATTCAAGCAATGAATGAAGAGCTTGATAAAATTGAAAAGAATCACACTTGGGAATTGGTACCAAGACCACATTACAAAAATGTCATTGGAACCAAATGGATATTCAAGAACAAGTTAAATGAGAATGGGGACGTTATAAGAAACAAAGCTAGACTGGTTTGCAAAGGGTATACTCAACAAGAAGGTATAGACTTTGAAGAAACTTTTGCTCCTGTAGCTAGACTTGAAGCCATAAGAATTTTTCTTGCTTTTTCAAGTTTTCAACAAATCAAAGTTTATCAAATGGATGTCAAATATGCATTCCTCAATGGTGATCTAGAAGAAGAAGTTTATATAGAACAACCAGAAGGATTCATTTTTGGAAATGATGAAAATCTTGTTTGTAAACT
>CM076581.1:1089618656-1089789973 GCA_034641835.2 Pinus albicaulis
AAAACTTTCACTTTTTCTGCTTCGAAAATGCATACGCTACTTTCCTGAACCAGACTTGCGTATATACGCGGATACCCTTTACGAAACTAGCGTATACACAAATATCTATATATGTCATTAATTCATCACTCAAATCATTCCTTCATTTATTCATCAGATATTCAATAAGCAGTAAACATGTGCAGTAAGAACAGAATAAATCATGACACAAAGCATCACACATGAACACCAGAATTTTAGGTGGAAACCCAAGTCGGGAGAAAACCACCGCTGCAGTTGCTCAGCCTTCAATATTTTATTATAGAGAAAACATCTTACAACATATGTACTGGCGCAGACTTGACCAGCACGCAGGCACCCACCTGCGCTCGTTTACCAGCTTCTCCTGGAAGGGAGCTCCAACCCCCTGACTCATTTACCAGCCTCTCCTGGAAGGAAGCTACGACCCCCGATCTCGTTTACCAGCCTCACCTGGAAGGGAGCTACAACCCCCTGACTGAAGGCTACAACCTTCAGCACCACCTTGGACCACGTTTCATCAATTTTCACACCGGACCCTTTCCATACTTTTAGGCACAAACATACATCACCAAACAGATAACATCATCACGTATCGATATCAAAAACACAAAGCAGTAATGCATCGTATATTTCATACCCTTTCACTTCGCGTACGATGTTCGCTCAGATGTTCAACCCCATCACAGATCTAAGCCTTCCATAAGCAGATATACAAGTGTATTTCAAATCTAGATCCCCTTCTTCATCATTGGTGCATCATACATTCAGATTTATCTTCAAGTGTAACCCTTTCCATTCAGATCTACTTCAAAGAAGTATTCATTCAAGCTCAGACATCTTGCACCCACACTCATAATTTGCACAATGGATTTCTTCTCCTTATATAGGTTTATCCTTTTCAATACCATGGGCCAAAACAATACCATGAGCCTTCAATACCACGAGCCAAACCAATACCATGAGCCTTCAATACCCCGAGTCAAACCAATACCATGAGCCTTCAATACCATGAGTCTTCAATACCATGAGTCTTCAATACCACGAGTCATCAATACCATGAGCCTTCAATACCACGAGTCTTCAATACCATGAGTCTTCAATACCACGAGTCATCAACACCATGAGCCTTCAATACCACGGGCCCCTGGATTTGCACTTTTTGAGCGCTTTTTCCCATACGCGACTTATCACGTTCTTTTTAGACATATCCGCGTATTCATAGAGACATAATTTTTTCATCATACTTTGAGCACATTCTAAATTCCTTTCTTCATTGCACACTGTAGATACATCATATTTTCTTCATCAAGAACATATTCTAGCAAGCACAACTTCATCAAGAAGTTGCCATCATCTTTATCAAGTGGGTTGCCTTTCAAGGACAACACTCAGCATCATATTGCTATCAAACATCATTTCATATCAGATTTACATTATTTACTAAGTCCATCAAGTCAAGCATAACTTCATCAGGTGGTTTGCCATCAAGGACAACACATGTCAATAGACGCATGTCTTCATCTCCATTAGTGGGTTGCCATCAAGGACAACACTCTGCATCATATTTCCAACAATCTCCCTCTTCATCTCCATTAGTGGGTTGCCATCAAGGACAACACTCTGCATCATATTTCCAACAATCTCCCCCTTTGGACTTGATGGCAACCATGATGGTGTTTGGTTACCACAGCAGATAGATACCATGTCACTCTCCCCCTTTGACATCAAGGGCAAAGGGTAAAACCAGCGGATGAAAACCAACATTCTCCCCCTTTTCTCCTCATGTGGAAGAAACATTCTGTAGAACTGATATATGCTGAAGTGGCCAAGCTCCCCCTTAGTTCATGCTTAATCTTCAAACATATTTTTCAATAAAGTACATGACTCTTCCTATCACCAAAGACTCATACTTACATCAAATATCCAACCAAGTGGATTTACATATGAGACTCAAGTACCCAACCAAGTGGGTTTACACATTTCAATTCAGCTACCCAACCAAGTGGGTTTACAAAAATTGACTCAGCTACCCAACCAAGTGGGTTTACAAATTTGACATACATGATTGAATATTGCAGATTTTACATCAAGGGTCTCAACATGACCTTTTCATCAAAAATACAAATATTACTTTTCATGACCAATACCAAGAAGACCTCAAGAGAGATCATATAACAGAACCATCATAATGCCAACAATGCATTATACTCAGCAATGCTAATGCTCCCCCTGAATCTGTGCAACCAAGCAATTTTTCCAAAAGACTAAGGCTCCCCCTTAGTTTGTGCATCCTGAAAACTTTCACCAACAAATCATCAAGGCATCTTCATCAAAACAATAGAAACAGAATTATGAGAACTGGAACACCACCAGAGCTACCAAACAGTATCAGAGATACCAAACAGCACTGCAGCTGTGCTGAAGAGAGCTGATCCAACCAAAAATTGTCAGCAACCAAACATACGCGGTTTTATGTGCAAGAACTCGCGTACATACGCGACTGTGTTTCAGGAAACCCGCGTATCCCAAGCCATCTTCTAAAAATTATGCAGATTTTTTCTTTTGACTGGCAGAGACCACTCCCAGCTTCTGTCTTTGATACTCGAACACTTCCCTGGGCAGAGGTTTGGTAAAGATATCAGCAACTTGTTCTTTGGAGGTAACATACTCCAACTTCACTTTTTGCTCAAGCACTTGTTCACGTAGGAAATGATATTTGATGGGAATGTGCTTGGTTTTAGAATGCATAACAGGATTCTTTGAGATACTGATGGCACTTGTATTGTCACACATAATGGAGATAGGAGTTGCACATTTGATTTGAAAATCTTGCAAGGTTTGCATCATCCATAGGAGTTGAGTGCAACAAGATGCGGCAGCTAGATACTCTGCTTCAGCTGTTGATAAGGCAATAGAATTTTGCTTCTTGCTGAACCAAGATACTAACCGGGGCCCCATGTAAAATGCACCACCACTAGTGTTTTTCCGATCATCAACACTTCCAGCCCAATCTGCATCAGTGTAAGCATGAAGAGTAAGATCAGCATCCTTTGGATACCATAGACCAAAGTCTTGAGTTCCTTGTAGATATTTGAATATCCTTTTGACAGCCTGAAGGTGAGACTCTTTTTGATTAGCTTGGAATCGTCCAACAATCCCAACAGCATGCATAATGTCTGGTCTGGTCCCAGTGAGATAAAGTAGACTTCCAATCATCGATCTGTATTCTGGTTGATTCACAGTGGGAGAATCATCATTAGAACTGAGACTGCATCCGGTTATCATTGGTGTACTTACATGTTTGCATTCTTCCATGCCATACTTCTTCAGAATTTGCTTAAGATATTTTTCTTGTGATAGAAATATACCATCTGCAGATTGATGCACTTGCAAGCCAAGAAAGAATGTTAGTTCCCCAAGTAAAGACATTTCAAATTCTTGCTGCATGACAGAAGCAAATTTTTGACTCATAGATTCTTCGTTGCTCCCAAAAATGATATCATCAACATATACAACTACAATCAATAGTTTATCATTTTCAACTTTTGTGTATAAGTTGCTATCAGCAGACCCTTTTGAAAATCCTTGTTGATGAAGATATTTGTCAAGACGATAATAACAAGCCCTTGGAGCTTGTTTGAGTCCATACAGAGCCTTTTTAAGTCTACAAACAAGATTTGCATCATTTCCCAAAATGTATCCTTCCGGTTGTTCTATATATACTTCTTCTTCTAGATCACCATTAAGAAAAGCAGACTTAACATCCATTTGATAAACTTTGATTCGTTGATAGCTTGAGAAAGCAAGAAACATTCTTATGGCTTCAAGTCTAGCTACAAGAGCAAACGTTTCTTCAAAGTCTATACCTTCTTGTTGAGTATACCCTTTGCAAACCAGTCTAGCTTTGTTTCTTACAACATCCCCATTCTCATTTAACTTGTTCTTGAAGATCCATTTAGTTCCAATGACATTTTTATCATGAGGTCTTGGTACCAAATCCCAAGTGTCATTCTTTTCAATTTGCTCAATCTCTTCATCCATGGCATTATTCCAACATTCATATTTGCTAGCTTCATTGACATTGTGTGGTTCAATTGTGGATAGAAGTGCCAAATTACTAGAAGATCCCGCAAGAGTTCTCCTTGTTCGTACACCTGATTCCTTGTCTCCCAAAATTTGAGATTCAGGATGATTCTTTTGAACATATCTGTATGGAGCTTTTTCAGATAAATCATTTTCAGGTTCTTCATTTGATTCACTGTCTATATCATTTCCATCTGATGTAGAAGGCCATATGTCATCATCATCTTCTTCTGTTGTTTGTTTTTCTTCTTTAGGAGCTGCAGAAGACTCGTCAATAACAACATCAATACATTCAACAACCTTTTGAAGCCTTTTATTGTAACATGTGAATGCTTTGCTTGAAGATGAGTAGCCAAGAAGTATCCCTTCATCTGATCTAGGGTCAAACTTGCCAAGTTTTTCATCATTATTTTTGATAAAGCATCTACTTCCAAAAACTTTAAAATGCTTTACAGTGGGAGATTTTCCATACCAGAGTTCATATGGAGTTTTATCACTGTTTACCTGAACATGAGCCTTGTTGAGAATGTTAACTGCTGCACGAGCTGCTTCACTCCAAAACATGTTAGGAACATTAGAGTCAGTAAGCATAGCTCTGGCCATTTGAACAATTGTTCTATTCATTCTTTCTGCTACACCATTTTGTTGTGGAGTGCCTGCTACAGAGAACTGTCTTTTAATGCCATGTTGCTCACAAAATTCAAAGAATTCATTTGATGAATATTCTCCTCCTCGATCAGATCTAAGACACTTGATTTTTGAATCCAATTCATTTTCTACCAGTGCTTTGTACTTCTGAAATTTTTCAAAGGCTTCATCTTTGTGTTTAATAAACGCGATCTCACACATTCTGGAGTAGTCATCAATAAATAGGATATAGTATTCTTCCCCCCGTAATGACTTTTTCCTCATAGGTCCACAGATGTCAGTATGAATGAGTTCAAGAGGCTTACTTGATGAACCTTCTTTGGCATTAAATCGGACTCTGGTCTGCTTACCAAATTGACAAGATTTGCATATGGTACTTTCTCGAAGATTGATCTTGGGAAGATCACGAACAGCTTGAAGTTTGCTTGCTTTCTTGATTTGAGAGAAACTCAGATGTCCCAGTCTTCGATGCCATAGCCAATTTTCTGAAGATTTGCTTAAGTAACATTGTTCTATGCCGTTGAGTACATACAGGTTGCTTGGATTTCTTTTTCCTTTTATAATGATTTTACCCGTATCAAGATCACGAACCACACATTCTTTGGAACTGAAGACCACTTCTGCTCCTTGATCACACATTTGACTAACACTCAATAGGTTATGCCTTAATCCATCCACATACATGACATCTTTAGCCTTCACCTTTTCTTTTAGAAATACTGACCCTTTTCCTTTAATAACAGCAAGAGTATCATTTCCAAAAGTAACTTTCTTTTCCTTCTCTAGAGCATTATAAGTATGCAGCTTGCTTTTGTCACCTGTCATGTGTCTTGAACACCCGCTATCAATATACCATTGATTCTCTTCACCCTCTGCAAATAACGCTATCCCACAATTTTCAACCGGTAATTCTTTCTTTTTCCATACTTTAGAGCTTGAGGGAACATGCTCTTTTGGTTGGACCTTGCTCCTGCATTCAGAATCTTCATGACCAAAGTTATTGCAATAAGTACATTCAACTTCATTTTGGAGAGGAGAAAAATTGTTATAGGTGTTCTTCTTTGGTTCATCATTCATCCTGATCTTTCTTGCTTCTCTGGTCATGATGGTTTTATATGCAACACATTGAATAGCTTTATGACAAAAGTTGTGACATGTGAAACATTGACCATTGAAGTAGAAATTTCTGTGATCATGAAATCTTCTATTAGACTTTACCTGTTGGTTGTAGCCATTTTGAAAGATCTCCCTGTTAGTGTTTCTTGAATTGAGGTGATCTTGCTTTACCTGTAAAGATCCTTTGTTCTCTTGCTGAGTGGCTGAATGTAGAGAACCAGCAGTGGCTGCTTTTAGAGGATTTGGTGCTGATTTATGAGAAGATTCCCCAGTATATCCAAGACCTGTTTTTATAAAAGGAGACCGTTGTACCTTGATAATCTCATCCAAGGTTTCTGAACTTTTAGCAAATCTGAGATTGAGAGAATTCAATTTCTCATTATCCTTCCTTAGACTCACTACTTCACATTCTAGATCCTCCATGCGTTTTTCTCTTGCTTCAAGCTGATTTTTAAAAGTCTCAATGATTATGTTCTTTTCTTCTAGGCTTACTTTGAGTTGAATGTTTTCTTCAAGAAGATTATTGTCTTCTAAAGAATCCACAAAGGTACCCTTTTCTTCATCACATTCTTTTGCGAGAGCCCATACTTTTGCACCAAAATTCAGCAAGGCTTTTGTATGTATACTTCCCATTGTGATGGATCTCCTTCAAGCGATCAAGCTTCTGTAGAAGGAACTTGCTCTGATACCAATTGTTGGGAAAAATACTGAGAGGGGGGGGTGAATCAGTATTTACTGCATATTCAAAACTTTCACTTTTTCTGCTTCTAAAATGCATACGCTACTTTCCTGAACCAGACTTGCGTATATACGCGGATACACAAATATCTATATATGTCATTAATTCATCACTCAAATCATTCCTTCATTTATTCATCAGATATTCAATAAGCAGTAAACATGTGCAGTAAGAACAGAATAAATCATGACACAAAGCATCACACATGAACACCAGGATTTTTAGGTGGAAACCCAAGTCGGGAGAAAACCACCGCTGCAGTTGCTCAGCCTTCAATATTTTATTATAGAGAAAACATCTTACAACATATGTGCTGGCGCAGACTGGACCAGCACGCAGGCACCCACCTGCGCTCGTTTACCAGCCTCTCCTGGAAGGGAGCTACGACCCCCTGACTCGTTTACCAGCCTCTCCTGGAAGGGAGCTACGACCCCCGATCTCGTTTACCAGCCTCACCTGGAAGGGAGCTACGACCCCCTGACTGAAGGCTACAACCCTCAGCACCACCTTGGACCACGTTTCATCAATTTTCACACTGGACCCTTTCCATACTTTTTAGCACAAACATACATCAGCAACATATACTTATCAACACAGATCAGATATCAGAAACACAGCAGAACAGATCAGATATTTCATACCCTTTCACTTCAGACAGATGTTCGCCTAGATGTTCGCCTCATCACAGATCTAAGCCTTCCATAATCAGATCTAGCAAATACAAATGCATTTCAGATCTAGATCCCCTTCTTCATCATTTGTGCATCATACATTCAGATTTATCTTCAAGTGTAACCCTTTCCATTCAGATCTACTTCAAAGAGAAGTATTCATTCAAGCTCAGACATCTTGCACCCACACTTGTGATTTGCACAATGAATTTCTTCTCCTTATATAGGTTTATCTTTTTCAATACCATGGGCCAAAACAATACCATGAGCCTTCAATACCACGAGCCAAACCAATACCATGAGCCTTCAATACCCCGAGTCAAACCAATACCATGAGCCTTCAATACCATGAGTCTTCAATACCATGAGTCTTCAATACCACGAGTCATCAATACCATGAGCCTTCAATACCACGAGTCTTCAATACCATGAGTCTTCAATACCACGAGTCATCAACACCATGAGCCTTCAATACCACGGGCCCCTGGATTTGCACTTTTTGAGCGCTTTTTCCCATACGCGACTTATCACGTTCTTTTTAGACATATCCGCGTATTCATAGAGACATAATTTTTTCATCATACTTTGAGCACATTCTAAATTCCTTTCTTCATTGCACACTGTAGATACATCATATTTTCTTCATCAAGAACATATTCTAGCAAGCACAACTTCATCAAGAAGTTGCCATCATCTTTATCAAGTGGGTTGCCTTTCAAGGACAACACTCAGCATCATATTGCTATCAAACATCATTTCATATCAGATTTACATTATTTACTAAGTCCATCAAGTCAAGCATAACTTCATCAGGTGGTTTGCCATCAAGGACAACACATGTCAATAGACGCATGTCTTCATCTCCATTAGTGGGTTGCCATCAAGGACAACACTCTGCATCATATTTCCAACAGGAATATTTATAGACTCTGGGTGAGACACTAGTCAGAGGTTCAACTATTTGTTTATTGGCCACCGAAGAAATAATGGAATCAGGAGAGGTCTGAGACTTTGGTTCGTAATATGTGAGCTGATCTATAGTGACGATCTTTCCATTGTGAGAAAATCACATCTTACGGTGAACCACAGAGGGGATAATAGACATCACATAAGTGTATCTATGACCTAATAGGATGTTTTAGTCTAAGGGGGCATCAATGACTTCAACGTCAACACAAATAGTCTTTCCTACAACAGTAATAGGACAATTGTCGAACATGCCAAGGGGATGAGAAGAGTGGCGATCCCACTCATGGAGGGTGATAGTGGAAGGGGATAACTCAGGGGATACGAGATTTTTCCAAACAAAAACGGATATCACGCAGGTGGATGTCCCCTTATCAGTGATACATGGGGAGACATTGGCATTCTGGAACTTGACAGGTATTTGGAAGGCGACAGATGTAGGAAGGGGTGGGTGCTCTAACTTGTCAGCATCCAAGAAAATAAAAATATCATCTAAAGGATCCACAATGCCCATAAAATTTAGTAGATATTTTCATTGTGAAGGGCACTACTGGAGGACTTCCAGTGTTGACATGGCGGCAGGGGATTGCGCCAAGTCATCTACTATACTGAAGGAGTGGGCAGCTTTATCGGAAGTAGCGGTGTAATGGTCCTTTGTGGATCTTGGTTTGTACCTCTACCTTAGGCTGAGGGATTTGTAAAGGACCATTGGGTGTCGTAATTGGCTCTGTGGGACTTGAATACAGGGGATCGATTGCAGGTGTAGCGAGAGGCTTGGTGTACTGGCACGACCAAGTCTTAAGGTTGAGATTGGTAGTATTGGCCTAGTTAGAGTTAATCATGAGGATCTGGTAATCAGAGGTATAAAATGGGGGAGGTTGAGTTGCTGCCTAACTTTCATAGGGTTGGGAAGCCACATATCCTTACTGGGGGAAAGGATTGGTAAACACAAACGGTTGGATAGGTGCAACATTAGGAGGAACCGAAGCAGAGGCTTTTTGTCCTCGAGATGCTGCTTGAGCTTCCCACATTTGACGCATCTGAGGTAAAAGGGGAAAATCATGGGTATAGTGACCATGGACACCACAACAAGAACAAGGCTTATTCATGCGAAGAGGCGTGTCCTTCTTGGGCTGAGCACCCTGTTGTTGCTTTGTAGTGTTAGATTTATTCCCTTGGGGATTGTTTCCTAGATTACCTAGAGCAGTTTAGTTCTGGTTGCCTTTCCCCTTCTTTCTGGAAGTAGGAGGATTAGTAGCACTCTGCTGCACATACACTTGACCCTGAGGGGTGGGTGGGTTGTTGCTGCAAAGCTCAAGAAAGAATAAGAGGTGTGGGTGCTTGTGCTGGAGGAGCTGGAGCACATGGCTGCGGATAAAGATAGTAAGGAGGTGGAGCAACATTGAGGTAAACAGGTTGTGAAAAATTAGGCCCTGGAATTAGAGGATGCAATTAGGTAAAGGCGTGAGGCATGCCGTGTCCTAGATGCATGCTGCTGGGAGGGGGAAAAGTGCTAGAGGAGCTGGACCCTCCCTGAGGGAAACCATAACCCATAGGAGGATGAGTGTTCGAATGTGAAAAGAATCTAACGATACCTTCGGTGGCATGGGATTCCACTAGTGCATTAGCACCACCAGGTCTAGGGAGATCAGGTAAGACACTATAAACATAATCAGATTGCACGTAGATCAAATCATATTTCAACACAATTTGGAGGGCTTCTTCCTCAATCTGAGGAGAGTAAGATGCGACATATTTACCAAGAGATGGAAAAATGGATCTGAGAAACCAATCCATGTAGAAACGATCTTCGAAAATAGGGGCTCGACATAGGATTTTCCTTCTGTGCCATTATTGGACATGGTCATATAGGTGGGCGGCAGAAGTCTGACGAAAAGTGGTCAAAAGTTTAGTACCGATGTCATAGCGAAGGGGAAGACGGAAGTAGGTTAGAAATGCCTTTGCAAGAGTTTCAAAAGTAATATGAGAGGAAACGACCTGGTTGACATACCACTTGGAAGCTTCTCCAGTAAGAATACACTAGAATAACCAAAGATAGACAGAGTCATTAGTGATAGATTTGGACAAATACCACATGTGGAAAGAACAAACATGGTTGGTAGGATCCTCTCTAACATTTCCTTCAAACTTAGGAATGTCTGAAGGAATCTTGGTTGGCATAGTAGGCTAACCTAGATCATGGTGTATAGGGTCATTAATCAATTGGTTGAAATCAGGAAGGCTTAGGCCTGCCATATAAGGAAGCAAGGGAGAAACTAGGATTGTTCTCCTTGCTGATACACTAGTAGCGGTTCAAGCATTACAGCCGGTGCCACCACCAGAGGTAGGTCCTACACCAGACATGATGAAGGTGAAAGGTAGAGGAGAACCAGGGATAGAAATGGAAGGGGAACCTGATGAACCAGAATCAGAGTCAGAATGGAGACTCAGCGGAGGACAAACTCAGACCCTACATGGTGAAGTAAGTATTCCTAACAAAAATTGAGGATGAAGGACTTGGAATCTCCGGGATAAGCTCCTTGGGGGTGCAATGATGGGAAAGAGACATGGAGCCCAATAAGGAAGAGAGGTAAACAAGGGCAGGGAGGTGCAAATCAATTGATGACAATGTTTAAGTCTTGGCCTGGCAGTGTAAACCAGGCGCTCTTCTCTTTAGGTGTGCATGTGTGTGATAAGTGTTAATTTTAATTAATCCCAGACATGTGTAGAGAAAAAAGAAAAAAATATGTTGTATAACTATAAATAAAACTGAAAGCGATAGTAAAGGAAATTGAAAGCGACTATAAAATAAGCTGTTAAAGATGCCCAAATTTAAACCCAAGGAGGAGGGCTTCCCACCAACTAGTCTATTGGCGTGTGAAATCTACTCAAAAAAAAAAAAATGGCCAATGGATCTAAGGTCAAGAGGGATAGGGTTATAAAGGTCAGATCTGCTGGAAAGAGGTGCAGAAAACAACAAGAAACCAGAGGGAAAAAAGTTGAAAAAATAGGTAGCGAAAGGCTACCACAAAAAGGGAAATGGAGAGGACCCTAAAGGAGGACCAAAAAAAACTAGAAAGAGGTTTTTTGGATGGATAAATAACCGATCTGAAATGGATCTAAAAGTGCAAGTTTAGATCTGAAAAATGGTTGAAAAACACTGAAATCTCAAAAGACCTGCTTCAACTAAACTCCTCCTAAAAAGGTCGAAAGATATTGAAGCCATAGGGGGCTTGGTTCCTACTTCGATGAGTAAAAATAAGCAATTACAGGTCTAAGATGGGTAAAGACGGATTTCAGACAACCATTAATAGTGCCCCAGACAAACCCTGAAAAACACAGAAAAATCTCGCAAAAAAGTACAGGTCGCAAGTTCTGACCTGTTTTCCACTGAGGTCGTATTTTTTGGGCAGTTATCCGCTACCTAAGAGCTGAGGTCACAGGTTTTGGGCCAAAAAGTGAGACCTGCACTTATGGTTGTCTCGAGAGTAGGTTTCAGAAAAAAGTGTCGTCTTTGTTGCGACTGATACCTGTTACCTATGCAAAATCCCCAAAAACACACAGAAGGTAGAATTTTTACTGTTTTAGGGTTAAAAAGGTTAAAAAAAACATCAAGGAATGAAAAATAAGAAGTTGAATAAAAACCCTAGTGGCTTAAGCAGCTAGTCATGTCGAGATCTGAAAAATGACAACAGTCGTAATTAAAAACCCTTGTGGAGTCACAAGTTGTTAGTGTGAATTCTAATCGCAAGCGTACGGAAAAATCTCACTTTAGTTGTGCATAAAAAACAATCCTAACATCAAATGTGGCTGTCAATTTCCTTAGATATGCAGTAGGTGATCAAAATAAATTCTACAAAAATCTAGATCTATGCAGTTAAAGAAATTAAACAACAGAAATAAGAAAGAGTTTGCTCCATACATCCAATGGACAAGAAACAAATTTATAAAGAATTTTTTGTATTATGACACCTGGGAAAGGAACATAGAAAGATGTTACTAGTCCCCCTCAATGGGATGGGTTCCTGTATGTCCTTAGTGCTTCAGATCCAAGATCTCTCTCTCTTGATGGTGCAAAAAACCTAGACAAAAATGGAACTCAAAGGGAGCTCACAAGCAAAAGTAGAAAAAATATGACAATGATGGAGGATCAAAGTCAGACCAAAAGTATAAATGGGAAGGTGATCTCAAGGCAAAAAAAGGTAGTGAATGAATGAAAAACCCTTCTATTTATAACAAAATATTGAGTTAGTGTAGATATTGGTGCATAATTAAAATATTATTAACCAAATCTAGATCCAAATTTTATGGAATATTTTATTGTTTTTGTTGGAAGGAAAAGGAATTTGAAATTGGTCAAATCCCTTTATTTAGAAATAATAAATAAATAAATGATTTATTTATTATTTTAAGAATGTGGTTAAACAATAATTAAATAAATAATGATTTATTCAATTATTTGCAAATGATTTAGTCAAATTTAAGAAGGATTATTATTAAATAATTATTCCTAGAAAATAATAAGATAAATAATGATTTATCTAATTAATTTTCCTGTTTTGGGTTAAATATGACTAGGAATATTAATTAAACAGTGGTTTAGTTAATTATCCCTAGAGGAAAATCAAACAAATAAGGATTTATTTAATTATTCCTCACAGGGTTTCCTGTTTAGACCATAAATATCTTAATAAACTATGGGTTATTAAATTATTTCTCATAGTGAAAGCAATTTTACCATGGTAAAATTGGTCTTACATGGTGTAGTTTAGTCTATCTAATAGTAATAGGTTAGATGGAAAAAAAATAGTGTAACAGGAAGGCTCCTACAACTGTGCACGCGGAGACCTTAGAAAGTTTGCAGTTGTGTGCGCAAACCCCTTCATATGTGTGCACGGGGCCCTGGAGTTGTGTGCGCAGGGTGGAACTGAATGTATGAGAAGGATCTGGCTATTAATGAAAGAACTGTTTGATAGATCTGAGTTCTAATGATGTGTTTGATTTTTACTTACTATTTATGAATGCCTATACTAAATAAAGGTTTTGATTTGTAACTGAATAACATAGTCTGGTTTATGGTTGTTTCCTTTTTCTAATGCTTGAATAAGTAAGATCACACAGTCTATTAGTAAGTTCAAAAAATGTGTTGAACACCGTTTGCATTATTGATAGACCTGACCTGGGAATCTTTGTAAAAAATGAAAAGTCGTAAATCCACAAACATCTATCCCTTTGCATGCATAAACCTAATTCTAGTGTCTCCCTATATTGCCTCTGGTGAGACCTCAGTCTGCACAAGCAAATCGTTGCGAAAAGGGCTAGTAATAGTGGGTTTTGTTGAACTGCGCAGTCACTTTGAACCTAGGCCTAGGCCCCATCAAGCCAACACTACCTCCTCATTCCTATGCAATATCTCATTAGCTAAATATTCCTTTTCTCTTTAAACTTGGGCTACTTCCGACCTGTTAGATTTTCAAAATAAGTTAAAAGGGTTTCCTCAGAGAAGGAAATATATGAATTTGAGGATGGGAAACAGAATGCTTGCTCAATTAGAGTAGAAGACACTTGAAATATATTTTCTCCTGATTTATCCATAAGAAAAAAAAATTGAGGATACGTAACAAAAACTAGCCAGCTGATAAACTTCGGAAAAAGGTGATTTTCAGTGATAAAATCTTACAGAACCCCATACATGACTATAGAAGAATAATATGGGAAATTATACTTGTTCACAAGGATACGCTGATAGGTTTCAGTATGATTCAAAGAACAAATAGTGTACAAAATGTCTGCTTCAGTGTCCATAATTGGAATGTGAGATGACGAACCCGCTATGATAGTTTTCTTAGTCATTTTGTATAATTGCAGTAATGAGTGACTATGATAAATACCTAAAAGTGACTAGTAGTGTTGACTAGGAACTATCGCTAATAATATTGAAAACAATTAAAACATGAGCAGACAAGAGGAGTACGAGAAAATGGATTAAAAAGCAAGATTTTATAGGCCAATTATGTAAAGGAGGGGGGGAAAGGGGAAATTAATGCTTCTATAGGGAATTAAATGAAAGTTGACAGAGAGAATTAATAGTAGAAATGACATGCCTGACTAACATGTGGTAGAGGGAGAAATGATGTAGCAGAATGTATGGTGGGGTCAAGCTCACTTGCTGACATCGTCAGGCTTGCTTGTTGACATCACTGTGGGAGAAACCTCTGGTAGAGTTCATAGTCAGAGGAGTGCCCCCACAAATAATTTGAGTCATAGATCTTGTGATAATGGGAACTTTGAAAATTCACTGCGGAGGCACTGTCGGGGTTGCCCCATCTCATGGGCCCCGACATAAAACCCACCTTCGCCTCCGAAAATGCACGACCTTTAATTCTTTGACAATGATTTCTGAGCCCCATTAAAAGTACTACTATTGCACTAATTTTGATTTGTACGTTAATAAAAATCATAACCCCTTAAAAAACTTTAATTAAAATAAAATTAATCCCAAGCACATTCAAGACTTATTATCTTTTTGCTTGCTTTCCTTAATATTTGATTTTTTTTACAATATATCCTAGACATCTTCAATAGAATAAAGTTAAAACTGGTTATAACATCTGGCTCCACCTGGGGATAGTTTTTTTTTAGAAAGAAAACACTAATAACCACATATTAGTGCCTTCATCTCGGGCATGGAGTCAAAATTGAAACTCGACACATTACAACGGGTAACTCACCAGGATATTAACAATGGCACACTGGTATGTAAAATGATGAAAAGAAACTTCAAATCAGTGTTGTAAATAATGTTTGAGGTACTTCCCATTCATTGGCAGTTGTATAAGCTCACCATCCATATTTTCAGGAAAAAAAGTGTTGTTTGCCCTGGATTCTGCTATCTTGAATGGACCAAACCACAAAGGATCAAACTTAACATTTTTACCTTTGTCTTCCTTGCATCCCATCTCAGTACTAGATCTATAGGCTGAAAATTAATTATGTCCTTGGATTTTTTGTCAAACAATACCTTCATATTTTCTTGATAATTGATTGAATTCTCCATGAATTTTTCTCTTTCTTCATTTAGCTCAATCAACTGGTTCATTCTTCGAATTAAGGGACTTGATTCTTCCTGAATATCTTAGAAAAATGCAATAATGGGCTTCACCAAATCACTGGAAACAAATAAATTGTCCCATATACAAGCTCAAAAAGATATTTTCTAGTAGACCTCCTTGGAGTTACTCTACTTGCGCACAAGGAAGATTTAATTTAGTATCCCAATTATTTTGATTTTCTGCAATCGTCTTCTTGAGGTTCTTCACTGAAGTTTTGTTAGAAGACTCTGCTAACCCATTCCCCTGAGGGTGATAGGTAGTAGAGTGAGATAAAATCACATTATACTTTTGACAAAAATAAAGCAACCTTGTGAACTTAAAAACTTTTGATTTTTTAGTTACTAACCTCTTGGGACAACCAAACCTGCTAAAAATATTCTCCTACAAGAACTTAATCACTACTACATCATTTTCTCTTTTTGCTGGGGAAAATTCCACCCATTTAGTAAAATAGTTTGTGCCTATCAAAATCCACTTATACTGTCCACTAGATGATGGATTGATCTCCCATATAAAATGGAATCCCTAGTGCTTAAAAGGTTCCTCCACAAACACAGGAATTAGAGGCAATGGTGCGAGTCTTTTATTTTTAGTAAAAAATTGACATTTCTGACAACCGCTTACCAATATATAAACATCTGAAAATAGAGAAGGATAGAAGAATCCCACTTTTAAAATTTTGTGAGTTGTTACCTTGCATCCATAGTGGCCACCACAAAAGCAACCATGATATTCATTTTCTGTATCAATTGTTTCTCCTTTTGTTAAACAAAGTAAAAGGATTCCAATAAAATATTTCCAATACAACTTTCCATCTACTGTCACATATTTATGAGACTTTACACTCGAAGCTTTATATTTTGATCTATTTAAAGAAGGAGGAAAACAAAGAAAACATAAATAATTCAAAATATCTTTATACCATTCAAAACATAGGTATTTGTACTGAACTCTGTTATCAAGTTCTATTTCCTTACCTCTTTCTGTTGTAGCTTTAGTCTCCTCAACCTCAACTAGAAAATTAATCCCCATCACCTAAAAAATTGTTTTGTTAAAATATTTTCCAAACCTTGAAATTTCACCATCTTGGTTGGCTTTATATCCATGACATATTCCTGAATTCTTGCTATCCATTTTCCCCTTTTTCCTTCAACATCACCCCTAGTTAACACTCTTTTACAACAACATTTAGAACATAAGCTGTAATTTGTGATTGACTAATACATACCCTGAATGCCTTCAGTGCCTTAACCAGAGCATAAGATTTCTTTTCCAAGATATTATACTTTAATTTTGCGTCTCTTAACACTTCTCTAAAGAATGCCATAGGATGTTCTCTGTTCTCTTCATTTCTTTGTAAAAGCACTGTTGCAATGTTAGTGGACGAAGAAAATGAAAATATTTGAAAAGGCTTTGTATAATCAGGACTTACCAGCACAAAAGCTTCTTGAAGGGCCTCTTTGATCCTTGAAAAGGACTTCCTGGCAGTTACTGTCCATCTCACCTCCACATATTCTCTCAACATACCTCCACATATTCTCTCAACATATCAGTTATTTCTTTAACAATCTCTGCATAATTAGGAACAAATCTTCAGAGGAAATTTATTTTTCCTAGGAAGCTCTAGATATCCTTTTTACTCCTAGGAAGAGGTATGTTTTTTATTGATTCCACTCTTTTTGGGTCTATTTTTACTCCATATTTTGATAAAATATGGCCTAACAATTTACCCTCTTTCAAATAAAAATGTGACTTTTTAGGATTTAAGGAAAGGCCATACTTTATACACTTTTGAAAAGTATGTTAAAAATTCTCCAGATGCTGATCATTCGATCTGGAGAAAATTTCTATATTATCCAAGTAAATTACTACGAAGTTCTCTTTTCAGCGATAAGGATATATCAATATCCCTTTGAAAAGTGGCACTAGCATTCATTAGCCCAAATGGAATCTTAGCATACATGAAGGTGCCCCAAGGAGTTATAAATGTTTTCTTTTTCTAATCTTCTTTCTCAACTGAAATCTGGCTATAAACATAAAAACCATTGATCATTGATAACATGTATGATCCTGTCACCTTCCATAGGCTGTGATCCATTTTGGGGAGAAGGTAGTTGTCCTTCAAAGATGCTTTATTCATATTTCGGAAACAAATACACAGTCTTATTTCTCCAATTTTATTCCTCACGAGAACAATATTTTCCACCCAATCAGAGTATCTTAGTGGGAAAATTATTTTCACCTGAAGAAATTTTTTGACTTCATTTTCTATAGATGGAAACAATAAAGGATTGATCTATCTCAATTTCTTCTTGTAACATTTTAGCCCTATTTTAAAGGAATATTGTGTTGAATATTACTAGTATCATGTGTTTTCAGATCTTCATATGACTGGGAAAAAACATCAACAAATTTATTAAAATATTTACATACCTATATTTAAAATTTTCTGGGATGTCCTTAGCTAACCTCACCATCTTTGGTTATTGCGGGGTTCCCAGATTACAATCTTTAAGGTCTTCTTCTAAGTCTTACTTTTTAGGATTGACTGTAGCATCATTTGAATTGAATTATTGCTCCAACGGTACTAAGCCGCTTGATATGAAATTGTCCTTAAGCTATAATATTTTCTAATTTTATATAGAGTATTTAAAATGAAATCCCCATTTCTAATTTTATTCAATTTATCCTTCCTGATAAATTTCCAAATCAAAAAACTCACCAATCATTCCTAGAAAATATTTAATTTGATCTTCATCCCCGAACACTGCCAATGCTTAATATTATCTGGACTAGATGGCTTGTGTCTAATCTCAACTTCATGCTTCAATCTAGGATTCAAGGGAGGTTTGAAATTACTTGCTGCAACGGCTAGGGAATCAAAAAATCGGTTGTCTTCTCTAGGACCGAATAGTATGTTATAAACAGTAAATAAATTTTGTATCAAATCCCATACTTCATTTCTATAAGTTTTTAATCTTGGATGCCTTGCTGACAATGATTCTTGATTTGTTTGACTACCAACTCTGAATCTCCAAAAATAGAGATACATTGAATTCCTAAATTCTTAGCAAATTGGAGTCCAAAAATAAAAGCTTCATACTCTATAATGTTGTTTGTGGAGTGAAATTATAATTTATAAGAAAAAGGCATGAATTGACTTTTTGGATAAATCAAGAGTACTCCTACTCCACTGTCATCCTATGAATAAGCACCATCAAAGTATAGTTTCCAAAATCCACTGACTATTTTCTACTTATCCTCTATTGCTGAAGGGATTTGCACTTTATTTCCTTCAACAATCTCTTTCGTTTCTTACAACATAAAAAAGGAAAGATCATCCTTTTCCTGACTATATACATGAGAATTACTAGAACCCTCCTTTGTAACCATCTTAACAAACCTAGTCTCCCTCTTGTTAGGGTCCTATAATAATAGGATTCATAATTTTTGAATTGACTATGATAGTGTTGTAAATATGTACATACCTTGCTTGCTACAAGTTGTTTTCCCATATTTTGAAAAATGAAAAATAATAAAAAATAAAAGAGGGTAAAAGGTACTAAAAGAAATATCAAAGGACTTAGAAAAAGATAGACCCCAAAAGAAAAAGAGATGAAAATAAGACCTGAAAGTGAGAAATTTTAAATGCCACTACTTTAGTTTAATTTTGCAAATAATATTGTGTGCAGTTTGTCCTAAATGCCACAATCCATGAGAGTCAAACAACTTAAACTTGACCTCTCATGCTTTAAATTTCATGGTTTAGATAGGGAATAAAGATATGTCAAATAGTTTAAACATGAAAAATCAGTAGATAGTTAGAGAATAAATGAGGTGCTCAACAGTTTAATCTGAGCCCTCGGATGAAATAAGGTTAGACTTAGATATTTTTTATGCTTTGAAATAAAATTGATTTAGGGTTTCAAGCCTAAATGCACCAATGAAAATGAAGTAAAAAATGTTAGAAATAATGATGGGTAGGTAGAAAGCAGTTGTGCAAGCATGTAATAAAGCATCATCAGGAAAAAATCACTAATTTCCCCTCACCTAAAATTATTTAGTACTCTAAACTATCAGTTAAAGAGGCTCAGAGCATTTCTCTGACTTTTGTTGGGACCAGACCCAAGGCTCAATGACTGATTAGTTAAAAATATTGAATTCCTACACAAAACCCACATTCATCAGCATTTATCCTTCATTTCATAATCCTGATCCATTTTCCTAAGTAAAAACCCATTTTTACTTAGTAAAATTAAAACCCTAAATAAATAATTCCATTCCTTTTCAAAAAATCATTCATAAACCCTCAAAAATACAATTATCCTAAGTTAAAGTGTGAAGTAATACAAAAGAGACAAACTATGTTATTTACACTTTATTTTAGAGTTAAACATGTGTTTTTCATATCCCCTACACTTCACCCTTTTATTCATATTAAATACTAACTATATTTATTAATTCCCTAAAACTACACCCTCCCGTATATTATTAAATCCCTTTTATTTAAATAAACCCACAAACCCTCTATTTTTAAGTTTAAACCAATGTTTAAATAATCCACGTGGTAAATTGATCCCCGCCCAGATCCCATTGGTTCAAAAATCATTAAAACAAATATCCCACCCCTATAGTGTTCAAACACATGTCAAGAGTTTGAACAAACTATATATTAAAACCTCCACCCATACAAATGATTTAAACATTTGTTAATGTTTAAATTAACATATAACTCTTATCTTGCCTAACCATATAACATAACCCAAGGTTTTAAAACTTTGATTAAATGGATATTTTATAAATTTTTAAACATCCCTGCCACTATATTATACCCCGACCCCACTCCAAATCCTGACACAACTTCCCCGACTGATCTAGACCGTTTGCAGTCTAATCCTAGGATCCAACGGCCAAAAATGAATTTCACAAATAAACTTGCGACTATTTTCCCCTTTCCATTTCTGCACGAAATGGGTGGTATTCCAATTTCCTCTCCCCTCCACGTGCCCCCTGGTCATTGGATCACTTTCAATCACCCCAAAACCACTTACCACCCAAAACCACTTACCACTGAAATCACACGCGATAACAACTTATGGTTTTGATCCGTTGAAGCCCGAAACCGTTCTCGCTTGACTTGACTTGCATTAAATGCTGGTGCTGTTAAGCCCTAAATATGCTTAATAAAGATACGAAAATGCATTCATTTCCACTTCTACTGCATATAAACTCTGTATAAGCCTCCAACTGTTAAAACGAACCTTTTTACATTGTTTTCGAGCCAAAAAGCCTGAAAATTTCAAACTGCAGCCATTAAAGATTGCCAAGAAGCCCTAAATTGCTTCAAAGACCTGGAAAGTACCAGAAACCTGTTTTATGCACAGAGGAATTGAAAAAATCCATTGCATCTGCTGTTAAAATCTATTAAAGATTCTAATTCACTTTCAAAGACTTCAACAACCCTCATAAAACCTCTACTGTTCCAGAGAAATCCTCCCTGCAACTAAGGTTTCATTTAACAAATTGTTTTATTGTTGTAGGTTATTAGAAAAAGGAGAATTTGGATAAAACAATCTAAATACTAGTTAAAGATCAATTTTACTCCAAGAATTCAAAAGGAAATGAGTTTGAATGGTTTTCCTAAAACAAGAATATTTCATATAGTAAACAGAGCAGTAACAGTTTGTAGTGAAAACAAAGACAGTTAAAGTGTATCGGTAAAAGTCAGAGTGAAAGTAAAATCAGTAAGAACAAAGCAGTCAAGGTAAAATAGTAAAATTAAATACAGAGACAGTAATGGTTAAACAAAGATGAAAATACTTTCACCAACAAAAATGAAGTTTATCCAAAGTAAAAGAAAAACAGTTAAAAGAACAGTAAGGTTAAAAGATGAAAACAGAGCAAAAAGGGACATTTTTACAGAAATTTCCTATTTAAGTCATAGTTTTACAGAAAATATTGTGACCAATCCAGATGAATTTTTCAAAATTGAAGGAGGTTTATGTTCCTAATATGTCCAACTACAAAAAACTCTGTCACTTTTCTAATAGCCATTATGGGTTTGGAAATATTAAACAATATTTGAAAGAACTTTTGACATAAAATTCTTGTTAAGTAATCGGTTTGTAGAGACGATTGTGGCCAATAAGAAATACATCTTACAAAACTGAAGGATTTTTTTGTTCCTAAGAGAACCATCTACAAAAACCTATCTCACGTTTTGCACAGGTATTGCAGAATGAGAGATACATGAACATATTTACAGCCTATTTTTTCAGACTATGTAAAGCTCTGTTTTACACATCTTTTTGCAGGGCCTATTGTGACCAGCTGGAGCATAATTTTATGGAACTGAGAGAGGTTTATCTCCAAAACATGTTTATCCACAATAACCTCTATCACGTTTTACATATCTAGCTCGGATGCAGGTATAAAAAGGTATCATTAGACCCCAATTTTGCAGAATTTCTGGAGCATAATGCAAAAAGAAAGGAAATAGTTAGTGACTTGGATGCCTCATAATCAACTGAGAGTTGATATCAAATTCAAATTCTCTTCTTTTTCACCATCAATCCATAAGTATAGTGCCAAATATATTCATTATTTTTTAGTGTCCTTTAGTTAAGTTCTATTTATGTAAAATAGTTTGAGATATTTGTAAACCAATCTTGATATTTTTTCAAGATATTCTAGTTTAGAATTTGTATAAATACTTCATGTTGAAAATGGCAACAAGAAACAGTGAAGGAGGCCTCCTGAAGCATCTTTCCTGATCCTAGTTGGAAAGTGATCACCTAAACTAGGTGGGGACCACACATGTGATTTTTGTCGAAAAATCTATTTTTTTAGACTATGTCTATTTTTAGACATATGGAGCATGGTCCAGGGATTCCAGTATGAGATTCTTGGAGCATTGGTCATGTTGGTTAAAATATATGGGACTCTATTTTTGTGACCTATAGGTCGAAGAGGTCGAAGTCTATTTTTAGACTGCCTCTCCTTAAAATAGGGAAGTCAAATATTATTTACCCTTAATAATATTTGGACTATAAACTTCAGTTTACTCTCTTGGAGCACTTCAGTTCGAGCCTTGGAAGTGGGGCATGCAGCTGCCAGAAGGATTTACGCTTTTCCTATGAGTTAGGTGAGCTAATGCATGGTTGAATTCAGTTAGAGCTCAAGTGGCGGAGTTCGGTGGAGTTGATGCGACAGTTAATGGAGGTGGTGTTATGGTTAACTAGTTGAACTAGTTGTATTTAGTTTAACTGGCTAATACACTAGAGATGAGTTGTGTGAATTAAATATTATTTAATTCACAAATTATTAACTCATTATTCAACTAAAGAACACATCATTTTAACTCAGTGCATGGACAGTTCAGTGGCGACAAGTGAAAGAGGTAGATGAAAGGGTTGAGTTAGCTATCAGTTGCGACATCAGTTGTGCATGAGATTTGCACCACACTTGGAGGAGATTACCAAAGACAATTGCGCAGTTGGAGCCAGTGAGATTCGAACCTGGATCTCTATTTAGACCAGCCTTGATTTTTCAATAGAGGCAGAGAAGTAGTGGGTGTGTTTTGAACCTGTGACTTGTTCAAAACCAAGCTAGTTTTTGTGTAGCTTTGGGAGATAGTACTGAGTACTTGTGAGGAGTTTGTACTATGTATTTGCTGCATGTTATCTCCATTTATAATATAATATAGCTGGGGGTTTTCAGCTATAAGCTTTCCCCATACATACTGTGTTAATGTGTGTGATGATTTGATGTGCTATCGCTTCTATTCTTTCCGCATGTGACAATTAATTGTAGAAGAGATTATGTGTTATGCATGAAATTCGAAATTGATGTGTGATCAGGTTAATATCTATTGAATAAGTGATTTATTCAGCAAATTTCTACATGGTATCGGAGCAATATTAATTGTCAAGATCTATTACGGTGATTGCAAACTTATTTCCTCGGACAGAGCCTGCATACGGGCCAGATAGCCTCTGGATTCATCTTTCTTCGGAAAGTGAAAGGTCTGGTAAAAGCCCATGCAGTCAATATCTGATTTGGAAATAATTTTTTCTCAAGTATAGATCTGAAGCGATTGAGTTATCAGCTGGTGGTGAAATTCAAATTTGCAGATTTGTGTTCTTGGTGCCGCGGCGAAAATGTATTTCATCGGTTTGCGACTCGAATATGCCTTGGAAGGAAGTTCAAATTATGTGGCATGGAAGGACCGCATGGAGGCTGTATTAGATGATCATGGGCTGTTGGAATTCGTGGAAAAAGAGATTCCAAAGCCTACTTCTAATGATGCTGATGTTGTGGAAGCCTGGCGAAAGAAACAAGCAAAGTGTCGAAGGATCCTGTTGGAGGGCGTAAAGGATCACATTGTATCCAGCCTGCATGGAAAGGCTTCTCCATATTTGATGTGGAAAGCTTTGACGGATCTATACCAAAGCAAGAGCGACCAAAGGAAGCCGGCGCTCAAGGATAGACTAAGAAACATCAAGATGGAGAAAGGCGACAGCATCGCAAAATACCTCACGAAGTTCACTCAGTGCAGAGATGAGCTGGGAAGTGTGGGGGTGACTGTCGAAGATGAGGACATGGTGGACCTGGCTCTCCTTGGTCTTCCGAAGGCTTGGCATTCCTATCAGGATAGTGTCAATGATCGGGAGAAGTTGCCGGGATGGGAGCGACTGTGGTCGGATCTCATGCAAGAGGAGATCAGGAGGACTACCAGAGATGGATCTTCATCAAAGGTATCTGATGAAGAAGATTGCGCTTTGTCTGCCAAAGCAAGGAAGGGGAAGGGCAAGGAGAAGGCTTCTCAATCCGGTGCAGATGGTAAAGAGTGTGACATGTCCAAAGTGAAGTGTTTTCACTGTCACGATCATGGACATTACGCCACGAATTGCCCAAAGAAGAAGAAGAACAAGCAGGCTGCTGGAGCTGCAGCTGGTGAGGCTCTTGCCTCACAATTTGAGCTGGACTTCTCATTGATCGCATGCATGGTGTCTAGTGCATTGGGATCGGGGTGGTATTTTGATAGTGGTGCTTCCTTTCACATGACGGGAGATGTGAATCTTTTCAGTGACTTGGTGGAGAAAAATCTCCAGATGCATGTTGAGTTGGGCGACAATGGACGATACAATGCGACCGACATTGGTACCATAACCTTTCAGAGGGAGTCAGGTAAACTCATTCTTTTACAAGATGTATTGCATGTACCAGGTCTAACAAAGAATCTGATCTCAGTCGCAATGTTAGAGGATAAAGGGTATGAAGTTGTCTTTAGAGAAGGGAAAGTTTTCCTTGGGCACAAGGCAACGGGACAAGTCAAGAAGGTTGGGATTCGGGCAAAGAATCTCTACAAAATTGAAGTAGATGGGATGTCTACGGAGCTTCCTATTGTTGGGAAGCGGAAGGAAGACATGCAACTGGAGCTTGAGAGGGAGCAAGTGTTGCATGCAGGCGAGAAAGACATGCAATTGAAGCTTGAGATGGAGCAAGTTTTGCATGCAGGTGATAGTGAACCTCGGGATGTGGAGCAGCCACAAGAGGATCATGGAGTGGAAGATACCACTCATGCAGAGAAATTTCGTGCCAGACGGGCAGAGGGAGTGCATGCAGCTATACCACCAGGTGTAAGGTGGGGCGACATGCATGATTAATCCCATGAGGAGATTTCTGGGCAGATTCATGAGATGGTGTGGATCTCATGGATTGAACCTGGCTACGAGGTGCCCACAGTGCAGCAGTAGCAAGATCAGTTGGAGTGATGCAGGCAGATCAAAGTGACAGTGTCGGATACTGGAGCGCGAATCAGAGTTGACAGTAAGTGCAAGAGTGCATGGGTGCAAGAGTTCAACAGCGCAGTGGTTCCTGATGAAATTTGCAGTTGGCCAAGCAGAAGTCGAAGAATTTGATGATAGATGCTAGATGCATCAATACTGATTGAGTTGTTTCGAGCCTATTCAGTTTCAGAGGAGTTGCAGAGCAGATGCATGGAGTTGCATGGTGCTTGTGAAGGTTGCATGGCGAATGCATAGAGTTGCATGTCGCATGCATTGACAGTCCTTTCTTGTTGAGAGGGAGTGTTGAAAATGGCAACAAGAAACAGTGAAGGAGGCCTCCTGAAGCATATTTCCTTATCCTAGTTGGAAAGTGATCACCTAAACTAGGTGGGGACCACACATGTGATTTTTGTCGAAAAATCTATTTTTTTAGACTATGTCTATTTTTAGACATATGGAGCATGGTCCGGGGATTCCAGTATGAGATTCTTGGAGCATTGGTCATGTTGGTAAAAATATATGGGACTCTATTTTTGTGACCTATAGGTCGAAGAGGTCGAAGTCTATTTTTAGACTTCCTCTCCTTAAAATAGGGAAGTCAAATATTATTTACCCTTAATAATATTTGGACTATAAACTTCAGTTTACTCTCTTGGAGCACTTCAGTTCGAGCCTTGGAAGTGCGACATGCAGCTGCCAGAAGGATTTACGCTTTTCCTATGAGTTAGGTGAGCTAATTCATGGTTGACTTCAGTTAGAGCTCAAGTGGCGGAGTTCGGTGGAGTTGATGCGACAGTTAATGGAGGTGGTGTTCTGGTTAACTAGTTGAACTAGTTGTATTTAGTTTAACTGGCCAATACACTAGAGATGAGTTGTGTGAATTAAATATTATTTAATTCACAAATTATTAACTCATTATTCAACTAAAGAACACATCAGTTTAACTCAGTGCATGGACAGTTCAGTGGTGACAAGTGAAAGAGGTAGATGAAAGGGTTGAGTTAGCTATCAGTTGTGACATCAGTTGTGCATGAGATTTGCACCACACTTGGAGGAAATTACCAATGAAAATTGCGCAGTTGGAGCCAGTGAGATTCGAACCTGGATCTCTATTTAGACCAGCCTTGATTGCGCAATAGAGGAAGAGAAGTAGTGGGTGTGTTTTGAACCTGTGACTTGTTCAAAACCAAGCTAGTTTTTGTGTAGCTTTGGGAGATAGTACTGAGTACTTGTGAGGAGTTTGTACTATGTATTTTCTGCATGTTCTCTCCATTTATAATATACTATAGCTAGGGGTTTTCAGCTATAAGCTTTCCCCATACATACTGTGTTAATGTGTGTGATGATTTGATGTGATATCGCTTTTATTCTTTCCGCATGTGACAATTAATTGTAGAAGAGATTATGTGTTATGCATGCAATTCGAAATTGATGTGTGATCAGGTTAATCTCCATTGAATAAGTGATTTATTCAGCAAATTTCTACACTTCACTCTTTGAAGTATTATTGTGGAATAAATTGTTGAATATTTCTATAGAAATTTTTGTGGACTTGAAGGCTTCTTGTGTTCAAATTTCAAGTAGCAGACTGGATCATATCAATTGGCATCATACTTCAGGATTCCTATGATGAGATATTTGGAGTGAAGTATTTCCTTACTTGTCATTGTTATCTTTCTCTGTTACATGCATCCATATATGTTTGTTCTAAATTTGAATGAATAACTAGGAGTATTACTACAGGATTTGTTAAGAGCACCCTGTTTTTAACTAGTTATCATTTCTATGTTTTCCTCTGATTTCCAATGTAGGGAACCCTTAATTGCTCCCTCTCTCGTTTGACCTCTGCCTACTACTTCCTTTTATGTATCAAAGGATTCTTAATTTCCCTTTATCCCAATCAAACCACCTCATAAAAACAAATTTCCAAGATATCCAAGGGTTATCTATCTTGCCCTGAAAACAATTGACTTTTTGGCCTTAATCTTAGTTCTGTTTGCTTGATTTTGACTCCTTAGCCCAATGGACAAATAGATCTCCCACTATCCATCTCTTCCAGTGATTTTTCCCACCAAACCAATCAAAACAAAACTAATTGCACAATCATAACTAGCCTAATATTTTATAAAAACAAAAAAAGTTAAAATTTATAGAGAGAGCCCTCTCTGAACCCTAGGAAGGCTAGATCATAGAGTTTAAAAGTTGGTTTGTGGTTACCTCGGTGAGTTCTCTCTTGAACTTGGAGAAATTACTGAGTGATAACATTAAAAGTGACTCCGCTGGGGAAGACTAAAATTTTCTTCAAAAATATTTTACAGGTTCAGATCTGATCTATGATGGTGGATATTGATTAGACATACAAAGGTTAAAATCATCCTCCTGGCGACTCCAAATAAATTTAAAAAAATAAAATCTAAGACTCCACTCAAATAATGATATAGATTGGTTGTATAGATACAGTGGCCCTTATTTATTACTGATTTACAAAATTATCCAATAATAAAACGCAGGTATGTTCCCATGAGGAGAGATCACATATCTAGATTTCCACACAAACTACCAAAGGTAAATTGGGATAAAAATATTCCTATGTTTCAAGATGAGAATATTGATGATCCTTTGTTACATCTCACTAAATTTCATATACACTCATGGAGATTGAAGGGTGATTGGCATGAGGATTGCCTAATGAAGCTATTCATGGAAACCTTAGAAGGACAAGCAAGGGAATGGTATGAAGCTCTCAAACCTGCTAATTTATTTTCATTAAAGGATTTTCACAAGGTATTTTATGAGCATTACAAAGAAGATTGTCCATCTTTATCATTAGCTGAAAATTGTTGTGATCAAGATGAATATATCATAAATTACCTTAAAAATATTAATGAAGATTTATTAGTAGCAGTCCATAACTTTCATTCTCAAGTTAAGTGTCATGATAATCAAGAGGAGTTAATCAAATATGAAATAGATCAGGAGATGAATCAAGATCCACAAAGCCCCTCTGTAGTAACAAATGATGTTTCATATAATGAAGTTAAAGAAAATATTCAACCTCATGATCAGTTTTTCCATAAGAGAAAAAACAATTGTTCTTCAAATCTGAAGTTTCCCACTCCCCCTCATTGAAGAAGAAATCAAATTGCTTATAAACATGCAACCATCCTCAAAATATTTACATAATGAAGAAATTGTTTCTACTTATTCTAATGTTGATGTATGTACTAAAGTTTTTATCCATGAAGATACAGAAGAACAGGTTGATGCTCATGTTATTCTACATTCCCAAAAAGGCCCATTGCCTGATAGTACTCCCATTGAGAAAAATGATTATCTTCAAATAGAATCGAACCAATCTAATAAAGATATATCAGGATTATTGGAAAAGCAATCTGTTGATCTAATTTGTATAATTGATGACATTCCTTCTTCTGAAGATTTGCCTAAGTATGATCAGTATGATGATAATTATGTTCTCCAAATTCAAGCTAACTTCATAGAGCAATCACTAGCTAGTTTGTGAAATGAGGAAGTTTAGTTTTAGCAGCTCAAATACAGTGATCAGAAAATGCACATCAAATATGGGAGTGAAGAAGAAAGTTCAGAATTTTTGAAAGAAAGTTCTATACGATTATGCTATAAAGCATTTTAGTCTTTAAAGGATGAACAACCCCTAGAAATATATGAAGTTCCACTAAAACCCATATATAAATTGCAACAATCTTTCGAAGTTTTTCATGATCCAATAGCAGATATGTTGGATAATGAATGCATTCAAATTCTTTCTCCATTTTTTGACTATCAGCTTCAAGATCAAGATGATAAAAGTTTCCTCAAACAAACATTTTCATTAGTAGAAATATCATCACAAAGTTTATCTGAAAGTTTGCAGGGAGATAAAGATGAAAATAACATTTCAGTTTCATGGCATGGAGGTCATCCAGAACATATGTATAGTTGTTTAGATCAGTTAAACATTAATGTATATATATTGGAAGATCCTTTTGAAAAGTTTCTAGAATCAACAAAGGAAATCAAGTATTCCCTTATGCTCTCATTTGTTGACAAGTTTCTAATAGGTTGCAGAATTACAATTTTGACAATCAACAAGCACATGCAACAAAATCTATTGTGTATATAATTCTTGAATGGTTGCATTGGCTATTTCATTTTACCTAACTAGCAGTTGGACAATTGATTAGAGTAAGTAGGTAGCATTTCAAGTTATTTCAGTTTTCAATTTTTAGCTAGTTTTGAAATAATTCATTAAATATTGGAGGCCAAGGAAAAGGCCCTAAAAACATTGATGATTTAATAGTTTTGTTTGAAAGTTGCAGCACCTTTAAGTCTCAGATCAAATTTCAGTTTGCAGAAAAAGGTGTAAATTCAGTTCAAGAGTTTTCAGTCACAGCATATGCATGTTTGAGATTGGCCCAATGGATCAAGCTACTAGTCGACGGTGTTCTTAACATCTCACAAGGAAATGTCATCCCCATGTGGAGCCACTGTTAGGGTCCTATAATAATAGGATTCATAATTTTTGAATTGACTATGATAGTCTTGTAAATATGTACATACCTTGCTTTCTGTAAGTTGTTTTCCCATATTTTGAAAAATGAAAAATAATAAAAAAATAAAAGAGGGTAAAAAGTCCTAAAAGAAAGATCAAAGGAGTAAGAAAAAGATAGAACCCAAAATAAAAAGAGATGAAAATAAGACCTAAAAGTGAGCAAGTTTAAATACCACTACTTTAGTTTACTTTTGCAAATAAGATTGTGTGCATCTTGTCTTAAATGACACAATCCATGAGAGTCAAACAACTTAAACTTGACCTCTCATGCTTTAAATTTCATGTTTTAGATAGGGAATAAAGATATGTCAAGCAATTTAAACTTGACAAATCAGTAGATAGTTAGAGAATAAATGAGGTGCTCAATAGTTTAATCTGAGCCCTTGGATGAAATAAGGTTAGACTTAGATAGTTTTTATGCTTTGAAAGAAAATTGATTTAGGGTTGCAAGCCTAAATGAACCCATGAAAATGAAGTAAAAAATGTTAGAAATAATGATGGGTAGGTAGAAAGCAGTTGTGAAAGCATGTAATAAAGCATCGTCGGGAAAAAATCACTAATTTCCCCTCCCCTAAAATTATTCAGTACTCTAAACTATCAGTTAAAGAGGCTCAGAGCATTTCTCTGACTTTTGTTGGGACCGGACCCAAGGCTCGATGACTAATTAGTTAAAAATGTTGAATTCCTACACAAAACCCACATTCATCAGCATTTATCCTTCATTTCATAATACTAATGCATTTTCCTAAGTAAAAACCCATTTTTACTTAGTAAAATTAAAACCCTAAATAACTAATTCCATTCCCTTTCAAAAAATCATTTATAAACCCTAAAAAATACAGCTATCCTAAGTTAAATTGTGAAGTAATACAACAAAGACAAACTATGTTATTTACACTTTATTTTAGAGTTAAACATGTGTTTTTAATATCCCCTACACTTCACCCTTTTATTTCATATTAAATACTAACTATATTTATTAATTCCATAAAAATACACCCTCTCGTATATTATTAAATCCCTTTTATTTAAATAAACCCACAAACCGTCTATTTTTAAGTTTAAACCAATGTTTAAATAATCCACGTGGTAAATTGATCCCTGACCAAATCCCATTGGTTCAAACATATCATTAAAAAAAATATCGCGCCCTTATAGTGTTCAAATACATGTCAAGAGTTTGAACAAACTATATATTAAAACCTCCACCCATACAAATGATTTAAACATTTGTTAATGTTTAAATTAACATATAATTCTTATCCCGCCTAACCATATAACATAACCCAAGGTTTTAAAACTTTGATTAATCGGATATTTTATAAATTTTTAAATGTTCCCGCCATTATATTATACCCCAGCCCAACTCCAAATCCCGACAAAACTTCCCCGACTGATCTGGACCGTTCATAGTCCAATCCCAGGATTTGATGACTGAAAACGAATTTTGAAAATAAACTTGCGCCTATTTTCCCCGTTCCATTTCTGCGCGAAATGGGTGGTATTCCCATTTCCTCTCCCCTCCACGTGCCCCGTGGTCATTGGATCGCGTTCAATCACCACAAAACCACTTACCATTGAAATCACACACGATAACAGCTTATGGTTTTGATCCATTGAAGCCTGAAACCATTCCCGCCTGACTTGACTTACATTAAATGCTGGCATTGTTAAGCCCTAAATATTCCTAAAAAACATAAAAAAATGCTTTCATTTCCACTTCTACTGTGTATAAAATCTGTATAAGCCTCCGACTGTTAAAACAAACCTTTTTACATTATTTTCGAGCCAAAAATCCTACAAATTTCAAACTGCAACCATTGAAGATTGCCAAGAAGCCCTGAATTGATTCAAAGACCCGGAAAGTACCAGAAACATGTTTTACGCCCAGAGGACCTGAAAAAAGCTATTGCAACTATTGTTAAAACCACTTAAAGCATCCAATTTACTTCCAAACACTTCAACAGCCCTCAGAAACCCTCCACTGTCCCAGATAAATCCTCCCTGCAGCTAAGGTTTCATTTAACAAATTGTTTTATTGTTGCAGGTTATTAGAAAAAGGAGAATTTGGATAAAACAATATAAATACTAGTTAAAGATTATTTTTTCTCCAAGAATTCACAAGGAAATGACTTTTAATGGTTTTCCTAAATAATAATATTTCATATAGTAAACAGAGTAGTAATAGTTTGCAGTGAAAACAGAGACAGTTAAAGTGTATCACTAAAAGTCAGAGTGAAAGTCAAATCAGTAAAAATAAAGCAGTCAAGGTAAAACAGTAAAATTAAATATAGAGATAGTAATAGTTAAAAAAATATGAAAATAATTTCACCAAAAACAATGAATTTTATCCAAAGTAAAAGAAAAACAGTTAAAAGAACAGTAAGGTTAAAAGATGAAAACAGAGCAAAAAGGGACATTTTTACAGAAATTTCATGTTTAAGCCATCGTTTTGCAGAAACTATTGTGACCAATAAAAGATTAATTTTGAAAAACAGAAGGAGGTTTATGTTCCTAAGATGTCCAAATACAAAAACCTCTCTCACTTTTCTAACATCCATTATGGGTTTGGAAATATTAAACAATAGTTGAAAGAACTTTTTACTGAAAATTCATGTTAAGTCATCAGTTTGCAGAGAAGATTGTGGCCAATAAGAAATACATCTTACAAAATGAATGATTTTTTTGTTCCTAAGAGACCCATCCACAAAAACCTATCTCATTTTTTTCACAGGTATTACAGAATGAGAGGTACATGCACATATTTATAGCCTATTTTTTCAGACTATGCAAAGCTCTGTTTTACACATCTTTTTGCAGAGCCTATTATGACCAGCTGGAGCATAATTTTAGGGAACTGAGAGAGGTTTATCTCAAAAACATATTTAGCTACAATAACCTCTCTCACTGTTTACATATATATTTCGGATGGATATATACAAAGGTATCATGGGACCCCAATTTTGCAGAAGTTCTGGAGCATAATGCACAAAGAAAGGAAACAATTAGTGACTTGGATGCCTCATCGTCAACTAAGAGTTGATATCAAATTCAAATTATCTTCTTTGTCACCATCAATCCATAAGTATAGTTCCAAATAGATTCATTAGTTTTGAGTGTCCTTTTATTAAGTTCTATTTATGTAAAACTATTTGAGATATTTGTAAACCAATCTTGATATTTTTTCAAGATATTATAGTTTAGAATTTGTATAAATACTTCACTCTTTGAAGTATTATTGTGGAATAAATTGCTGAAGATTTCTATAGAAATTTTTGTGGACTTGAAGGCTTCTTGTGTTCAAATTTCGAGTAGCAGAGTGGATCAAATAAATTGGCATAATACTTCAAGATTCCTGTGATAAGCTATTTAGAGTGAAGTATTTCCTTACTTGTCATTGTTATCTTTCTCTGTTACATACATCCATCTATGTTTGTTCTAATTTTGAATGAATAACTAGGAGTATTACTACAGGATTTGTTAAGAGCACCTTGTTTTTAACTAGTTATCGTTTCTATGTTTTCCTCTGATTTCCAGTGTAGGGAACCCTTAATTGCTCCCTCTCTCGTTTGACCTCTGCCTACTACTTCCTTTTTCGGATCAAAGGATTCTTGATTTCCCTTTATCCCGATCATACCACCTCATAAAAAAAATTTTCCAAGATCTCCAATGGTTATCTATCTTGCCCTGAAAACAAATGACTTTTTGGCCTTGATCTTAGTTCTATTTTCTTGATTTTGACTCCTTAGCCCAATGGACAAATAGATCTCCCACTATCCATCTCTTCCTGTGATTTTTCCCACCAAACCAATCAAAACAAAACCAATTGCACAATCATAACTAGCCTAATATTTAATAAAAACAAACAAAGTTAAAATTGATAGAGAGAGCCCTCTCTAAACTCTAGGAAGGCTAGATCCTAGAGTTTAAAAGTTGGTCTGTGGTTACCTCGGTGAGTTCTCTCTTGAACCTATAGAAATTACTGAGTGATAACACCTGTACAACCTCCTTTCTTCACCACCAAAAATAGGGATGATAGCATATATAAAATCCAACTTCATGACCCCTCCTAGTTTGGCTACCCGGGACCTAGATAGGAGCATCCCAAAGCATATTGGGATATCAACAACTACTACATCCATCAAAATTCTTTTGGATGGTATTTGAGCCAGAGAAACCACTAAGTATTTAATCAACCCCACACACTTTAACTTCTTAGAACCAAATGAATATAAATATTTGTAAGGCTTAGTGATATTTAAGTTCAAATTCTTCATAACAGAAAGAGGCATCAAGTTGTGAGAGGCTCCAGAATCCAACATTGAATTAAGAAGAATAAATTTATGTACCTAAAAAGGAATATAAAAAGGAGGATTAGAGGAATCCACTTCCACCACATGAGGACCAAACATTAGCACTGGTCTATCCTCCTACAAATTTACATGTATGTTGCATGGTTATCCTATGAGAGATTTATAAAATCAGAGAATTTCTTCTTGTATGTTGGATTTTTAATCAACTCGGTCAAAGGAATTGGTACTTTTGTCTTTTCCAACTCCTTTACCAAGTTAAAGGAATGGCTATTCTTTTTCACCCTCTCATGTTCTTCTTCATTCAATTTTTGTTTTGGAACATCCTGAGAGCTGTCAACAGGCTATTGAACAGTCTTATTCTATGCTCCTATACTTAAATTTTTGTTCAAGCTTTCTCCTTGCTGAAATTTAACCTCTGGGATCAAATTAAAATGTTTTTTTCCTTTATCAAGATGTTTTGGGGGTTTTTGTGGAGTCACCATTTGTTGAGGTATCTAATTTTTCTGTGGTTCTTCACCATATTGAACTCTTTACCTTTTTATTGATCAAAGTCCATACTTCCTGTGTAGCTATACTTGCATAACATATGTGAATTTTTCACAGTAATCTTCAATCTCCTCTTCATCTAAGGAGACCTAAATTTCCGAACTCAATTCTTCACTTATGATCATATCTTCCTCTTCCCCATCTAAGATATAAATTTCGTTATCCTGTTCTTTAGGATTCTGTTCCATTACCTCTTCTAGTTGATCTTCAACATACATAGGAGGTTGGATCTGATCTTGATATTTCCTCTCCCTCTGCATTTTTTGCAGTGGCTGCTGCGTCTTAAATTGAGGATTGAAAATTTTGTTTTGGCCTTGCTAAATCTGTCTAAGGGGGTTTTTATTTTCAAGTTCCAGCTTTACAAGTTTTATTGACATATTCCTAATGAATTTGGTCATTTCTTCCATATTCTGTTCATGTGTGTCTTTAAGCTCGTTTACAGCCTTTAATTATTTTCCCTTTTCTTTTGTCATCAATCTATTACTTTGACTTGATCTTTCCAGCAACAGAAAAGTTTGCCTCAATTTCAAGTGCATCAGTTTGGATCTGATCTAAGGTAGGGGATCTCCTTTCCCTCAATGTGAATCTAAAATCAGATTCGAAAGTACTTGCAAACACCACCTTTTCTACAACGAGTGGAGGCTTTATCCCAACAAGAAATGTTTTTTATAACTTATTAAATCTTTTGATAAATTCATTTACATCTTCTTCTGATTTTCTTTTAATAGCATTAAATTCTATTAGAAACTAGTTATGATCTTTTTTCTCTCCCCATCTCTGTATAAATTAATTTTCTAACTCTTCCCAAGTATTAATAGAATTGAAAGGAAGGGTTTTGAACCACTTACTCACATATCCATTAAGTGACTGAACAAATAATCTCATTACCACATTTAAATGTTCAACATTCAAATTTTCAGTAAAAGCACAAAATGTAGCAATATGTTTTTTAGTTGTCATTTCATCTTCACCTGTAAAACTAGGCAACAACTTGAGATATCCTTGTGGGAGAGAATTCATCGAGTGCGGGATATTTAAAGGATAATACTGATTCATAAGAAATTTAAGAACAACCATGTTTAAGATTGGATTGATTATAGAAGAACCTCCTGCATGAAACACAAAGGACTGAGGAGGTTGAACTGAAATGGGAACTGGTTGATTAATGGAAGAAACAGATTGTTTTGAGGCTGAAATATCAACTGCCTCGACTTGTTGAAACTAGGAAAAAGAGAATGAAACTTAATAAAACTATTTATCTTCTAAAGTTGGTTTAGGAAAAAGAACTTGAGGATATAATAGAGCTTCTTGGAAAAAATCAAGATTTTGCAGAATTTCATTTGAGAAAAAACCAGACATTTTTTGAACAGAGTTGGTACTAGGAGAATACAGATTAGGATTCAGGGTTAGTGGTGACTTATATTTCCACACTCTCCGAGAGACTAACTTCCCAGGATCAAAGAGAGCAGGGGTATTTTACTATGAGGTATCATACCTCGTGTGTGGTATTCTTGGAGTCGGGATTGTTATCTTTGTGAGAGACTCATCCTATTCACTTTATTTGCTCACCAACCAAGGAAGTGATTCAAGAATAAAATACCAGGGAAAAATAACTTCGTATCTTCGTTCCCCAGAAATGGTGCAAAAAAAATATTGTACCTTGGGAGACAATCTCTAGTTGAAGAGAAATCACTACCCAAGACATTCATGTGTAACATGAAAATAATTAATTGTTTGTCCATTCATTTTATGAAACCTAAGAAATATGATTTAAAACCATTTAAATTTTCATATGATAACAATTCTTACACAAATTCCTTCTGATGTTGAATTAAAATGATAGAAAGGAGAGAAAGAAATGATAGTGGAAAATTTCAGACAACGGGTTGTCTTACACATAATACTATATCTTTAACTTTAGAAGAAAAATGGCTAGCATGAAATGAAATACATAATAGAGGAGTGCATCACTAAGGATTTTAACTTCAACTCAAAAGACTGTAATATTAGATACCAACAACTTCATTACTCAATTATGAGAGAAGAAAATTAACAGAATATGAAACAAGAAAAAATAATCATACCCAAAAAATTATGGAAACTATGTGAAAAATGTATTCATCAACATATGAAAGTAAAGTACAAAATTGTAGTAGTCTATGAGGTCTAAAAATCCAGAACCTCACTTCTTCTTTCCAAGTCTTTTTATAAAAAAATTCAAAAGAAATTTATGGAACTATGAACTCCCTAAACTACCTTGGGACTAACTTTTCACAACATATTACATTTGGAAAATGAAATTGCATAGAAAATAAAGTATTTCTGTCAAACGTTATGGAAATATAAAAATTAAACTCCACGCTAGAATATTCTCTTTCATTGAATGATTTGTACTTCAGGAACAGTGGAAGGCCCTGTTCTTGTATCAGTTGCTTGAGGAGATATCCATTCTCTGCACCTCTTCCACATTTCTGCAATTACATTTGGGATTTTAATGAGCTTGATGTGAGGCATTCTAAATTCAAATAATTTGTTGTAGGTTGGATTTTCAATAAATAGATTTATCATCATCCAAAGAAGTTGGAAGTCTCTTTGTATATAATTAACAATAGTAACCCCTTTCAATACTGTTATCTTTTCATAAGTTGTGCCAATTTTGATTTTCACTTCTACTAGCATTGTTTCAAAGGTCTCCCAAGGCAATAGACTTCCATGTTGATCCCAACAAGATGGAAAGCCTGCCCTGTTTCTCTTATCAAAAGAAATATTAATTTTTATTACAGATTCCTTCACCTCCTTTAATACCTTCTTAACCAATTTCCTGAGAAAATACTTCACTATCATATTGTTGATATCAAGCATGTACTTAGCCTTGTTTTCTATGCCATCTTCTTTTAATTGGTGCACGGATTTGGAATTCAGAAATTCAATCATATTTTTTGAAAACTGTGCTCTTTGTTGTAACTTATGGTTAGGTTCCATAATTTCACCCTCCATATCTCTGCCAATTGTTTTCTCTTCCTCCATAATCAGTAAAAACTCCCATATTTTTTTAACAGTAGTTATAATATCATTCCATAAGATCTCTCTTGCTTGGACAAGGGACATACTCCCATTCCATTTTTCTTTCAACTCCTTAATCTCGTGGTATGCAAGCTGGAAATCCTTTCTATACTTTTCAACAGACTTATTTGTCACGGACAATTCCTTCTCAGTAACCTTAAGGACTTTCATTTTTTTATCAAAATCATTGTGGATTTTCTTCATTTCATTCTCAGCAAGGTTTAACTCAGTCATAACTTGAGTTAGTTTAGCAACTAGGTCTTCTGAATCTATTTCTACTAGAATTGTGCAAACATGTGAGTCAATATGTTGTTGTAAAGAAGAATTTATTTCCTTCAACTTAGCTACCTCCTCATTCCTCTATAATAAATCATTAGTTAAAGTTTCCTTTTCTCTTTCAACTTGGGTTGCTTCTAACTTGTTAAATTTTCAAAATAAGCTAACAGGGTTTCCTTAGAGAAGGTAGTATTTGAATTTGAGGATGGGAAACATAGTGCTTTACGGATCAGAGTAGAAGACACCTGAAATAGATTTTCTCCCTATTTATCAATCACAAAATTTATTGAGGATACATAGCAGACACTAGCCAACTAATAAACCTGGGAAAAAGGTGAGTTTTAGTGATAGAAGCTAATAAAACCCTGAACCTGATTGCAGTAGCATAATATGGGAAATTGTACTTGTTCAAAAGGATGCACTGATAGGTTTTAGTATGATTCAAAGAAAAAACGGTATAAAAAATGTTTTCTTCAGTGTCCATAATTGGAATGTGAGATGACAAACCCGCTATGACAATTTTTCTTGGACATTTTGTATAATTGGAGTAATGGGTGACAGTGATAAATACTTGGTGTTGATTAGGAGTGATGACTAGGAATTGTCACTGCTGATTTTGAGAACAATGAAAGCACAAGAAGACAAGAGGAGTACAAGAAAATGGATTAAAAAAATGGATTTTATAGGCCAATTATGTAAATGAAGGGGGAAAAGGGAATTAATGCTTTCGTAGGGAACTAAATGAAATTTGACAGAGAAAATTAATAGTGGAAATGACATGCATGACTAACAAGGGGTAGAGGGAGAAATGACGTGGAAAAATGTATGGTGGCTTCGTACTCGCTTGCTAATGTCATCTAGCTCACTTGTTGACATCACTTCAGGAGAAACCTATGGTATAGTTCAAAGTCAGAGAAGTGCCCCTGTAGACAACCTGAGTTGTAGATATTGCGATCATGGGCACATTGAAAAGTCACAGAGGCACCTATGTTGTTATATATCGAGCAATTAGTGTTGTCGGGTTTTCCCCATCTCGTGGGGCTCAACATAAACCCCATGTCTGCCTCTGGAAATGTGTGACCTTTAATTATTTGACAATGATTTTTGGGTCCCACTAAAAATATAATGTTTCACTAATGTTGATTAGTAAATTAATCAAAACAATAACCCCTTAAACAAATTTTATTAAAATAAGAGTAATCCCAAGCACATTCAAGCCTTACTATATTTTTTCTTGTTTTCCTTGATATTTGTTTTTTTTACAATATATCTTATACATCTTCAACAAAAGAAATTTAAAAAATGGTTACAACACTAAATATAACTAGAAACTAGTTAATCTAATTGTCAAATACATGTTCAGGAATATAAGATATATCCACATAATTTCAGACAAAATCAAGGGTAAGAAGACTTCTTGTATTCATGCAAACCACTCATTCATTTGGAATTGTGGTTTCCAAATATAGCCAAAGGAATCATCAACCAATCTCTTTCTTTCACCTTTTCCTTGCTGTCATTGAGTCTTATTATGTGATATCATATCATCCCTTTTTTGGTTATATATAAACAAATAAAATGTTACTTTTTCATGCTAATACAAATCATGTTTCCCTGCAACTGTTCACACATGTCAATCACATGTTCCAAAGATCAAGGAATCATGTCGATTAATTTGAAATCATACTTTACCAAGACTAACAACCATGTCATAATTAAAAATAAACTCACAATCATGAATCATAATATTAAAACTAACACCTAGTTTCATTGAAGTACATATCAGCTATCTCAAAAATATTATGCTAGTACCACCATCTTAAAACAAGACAATTTCTTCATGTAATATTATAGACACGTAATCATATCATGCAATTAATCAAACATTCAAATAACTTGTAAACATATATGTTAAATAAACCAAATAGATGACATAATCAAACTCATACCTCAATGCATTTGAGGGGAGGCTACCATATCTGTACAAGTCAGTCCAGATTAGTACACTACAATATCACAAGTATATCAACTCATACTTGAATATCGTAACCATAAACATATGTACAAGCCAATAAATAATAGCACAGTACATATAACATCCAGGTATTAAATTCAATAACCATAATCATCTTGTGTATGATCGCAAGGAATATAAGAAAAAGTTACTACCATTCATGACTATTTGAAACATGTGTATATGACCACGTTTATTAACTAGCATCTATCATGCATGTAACCACCACAACAATAATAGAAAGGAAAGCATGTACATAACCATAATTCTTATAAAAACCATTAACCAACATACATTCATTCCAAACATACAAACTTGTATGGCGATCTTATCTTACTCTGAGGTCTCGTGCTGTAACCTTGCCTTGATGATCTGTCTCTTGCTCTATCTCGGCCAACATATTAGCATCATAACATACCAACAACATCATGATGAAATATAATAAAACAATGAATACCCAAATTCATGCATAACAAACAAATATACAACTGAGATGCATGCATTAAAAACACATTACGCCTATTTTTCCTTGAGAGGCAACCCTCGACTAAAAAGAGGTTAGTTCCCAAGATATTTATTAAAACAATGATGAAAGTAATTTTTTGTCCAATTGTTTTAAAACCCAAGACATTTAATTTTTTATTAGCCTTCAATGTGTGAATAATCTTTCAGAGTGGCCTTCTAATGTTGAACACAAATAAATAAGATAGAACAAAAATAAGTGATGGTGGAAAGTATTTAACAATAGGTTTCCTTTGTAGAATCTCTTGTTTCAAAATTTAGAAGAAAAATTTAAGTATTAGGAAGTGAAATATAGAAAAGAGGAGCACATCATTGAGGATTTTTAACTTTAATTTACAGAACTATAAAATTAAAGACCAACACCTTCATTACTTATTTCTAAATAAGAATGACATAAAATAAGATGTAATTGGAGAGACAAATCATCACTCAACAAATTATGGAATAACTTGAAATATTTATTCATATCCACAGGAAGTTACAAAATACAAAATAGTTCTCCTTCTGAGGTGCAAAAACTGAGAACCCACTTTCTCATTCTAACTTAACTTTTATACAAAACTTCAGAAAAGAACAATTACAAAACCGCCAACTACCAAAATTGATAACCTCCTAAACTAATTCCAAACCAATTTTTCCTTTCATCGTTACTTTTTGAAAAAATAAAAAATAAATATAACATATGAAAAATTTTAAAATTTGTTCAATGTTGTGGACGATGAGATGGTGGAACAACTACACAAACTCACACTCGCCTGCTGACATAATACAAGGGAGGAATCATGTATGAATTAAATCCAATGGAGTCCCCCCATGACCATTGTAATTCATCGATATGTGTTCAAATAAGATCGTGGTGGGTCTATATGGAGGCACTCAGAGGGATAACCGTCGCATAGGTTATGTTGTCAGATTTTCTATATCCGCCGGGTCCTGCTCCCATTTTCTATCATGCCCCAAAACATAAAATATGTTTAACATTCAAATTTTTGTGTTGCCAAATTTTTTATAGGGACCCACGTGCTTAATAACTTAAGTCTACATCAAAATTTAATTAGTGTAGCTTAATCCACCATTACATACTAATCAAAATTCAAAAACGAAATACTTTCGCCTTGTGTATTTCTTTCTCTTTTGATTATATATATACATTTTCTTTTGAACATAGATAAAAGTAAAATTGGATAAAACATCTGGCTCCACCTGTGGATAGTGTTTTAAAACAAAACATTAAGAAATGCAGATTAGTGCCTTCACCTCGGGCATGGATTCAAAATTATAGCTTGAAACATTACAATGAAGAGCTCACCGAATATTCACAATGATCTAACCAGTATAAACAATGATGAAATAAAATGAAGGAAGTGTTGAAATTAGTGTTTCAGATACTGCCCATTGACTGGAAGTGGAAATTATTCACCATCCAAGTTCTCCAGAATGAAAGTGTTATTGGTTATGGATTCTTCTATTTTAAAAGGACCAAACCATAAAGGATCAAAATTGCGATGTTTTCCTTTATCTTCTCTCCTTGTATCCCAATGAAGAACCAAATCTCTAGGCTAAAAAATAATGTCTCTAGATTTTCTCTCAAATATTAACTTCATCTTTTTCTGATAATTGATTAGATTCTCCATTACTTTCTCTATGTTTTCATTTAATTCCACTAACTGATTCATCCTTCTCGTTAGTGCATTATTCTCTTGTTGAGAATCTTGAATAAGATCCACAACAGGTTTTACCAATTAGATGGGAAATAAGGAAGTCGTTCCATATACTAACTCAAAAGGTGATTTTCTAGTTGACATTCTAGTAGTAACTTTGTTTTCCCATAAGGAAAATTTTATCTTTGTATCCTAGTTTTTCTAATTCCCTGTAATAGTTTTCTTAAGTATCTTTACTAGAGTTTTATTTGAAGATTCTTCCAACTCATTTCCTTGGGGGTGATAGGTGGTAGAATGAGAAAGTACCACATTATATTTCTGGAAGAATTCAATCAATTTTTCAAATAAAAAAACTTGAGCATTATCTGCTACTAACCTTTTGGGACAACCAAACCTGCTAAAAATATTTTCTTCTAAAAATTTAATTACCACTGTATCATTAGCCCTCCTAGTTGGAAAAACTTCCACCCATTTGGTAAAATAATCAATACCTGTCAAAATCCACTTGTGTTTTCCACTAGAAGGTGTATTTATCTCCCATATAAAATCCAGACCCCATTCTCTAAATGGTTCTTCCACAAACATAGGAATCAATGGTAATGGTGCTAATTTTTTCTTTTTAGCAAACATATGAAAAATTTCAAAACTCCTCACCAGTCTATAAACATCATACCATAGGGATGGCCAAAAGAAGCCAACCTTCAAGATCTTTTGCATCATAACCTTCCAACTGTAATGGTCTCCACAAAGATATCCATGATATTCATTGATAACTTCCATAGTTTCTCCTTCTGTCAAGAAGAGCTGTAAAATACTAGCTTGATCTCTCCAATACAACTTACCATTTTCTATTACATATTTATGATCTTTGACCCTGATAGCTTTATATTTTATTCTATTTAAATAATAAGGACAACTCAAGAAACATAGATAATGGACAAATCTTTATACCACTAAGAAAACAGATATTTGTATTGAATTCTATTACCATGTTCATTACTCTTACCTTATTCTTATTATGTTTTAGATTCAACAACTTCAGCCAACAAATTAATTCCCATGGCTTGATAATTAGCTTATGTTAATATTTTTGCTAATCCTTGTACCTTTACTAGCTTATTTGGTTTGATGTCCATATCGTATTTGTGAATTTTTGCTATCCATTTTCCCCTTCTTCCTTCACTATCACTATAAGTAAACACATCCTTAACAACAACACTAGGAACATAAGTAGTAATTTTAGATTGAAGGATATAAACTCTAAAGTCCTTCAATGCTTTAACTAAATCATAAGCTTGTTTCTCCAAAATGTTGTATTTCAGCTCTACATCCCTTAACACCTTGTTGAAAAATGCTATAGGTTGTTCCATATTTTCTTGATTTATTTGAAAAAGCACTAATCCGAGAGTGAAAGGAGAGGAAAAATAAAATATCTGAAAAGGGTTTTCATAATTCAGACTCACCAGTACAAGGGCTTCTTGAAAAGCTTCCTTGATCCTCGAAAAATATTCCCTGGAAGTTGTGTTCCACCTGACTTCCACATCCTTTTTCAACATGTCAATAATTTCCTTAACAATTTATGCATAATTTAGGACAAAACTTCTTAGAAAACCTATTTTTCCCAAAAAAATTCAAATCTCCTTTTTCCTCCTTGGAAGAGGAACGTTTTTAATTGCTTCCAATATTTTTGGATCTATCTTAACCCATTCTTTAGATACAATTGGACCAAGAAAATATCCTTCTTTCAAATAAAAATGTGATTTCTTGGGGTTAAAGGATAAGAGATACCTTCCGCATTTCTCAAATGTTTGTTGCAAATGGTTCAAATTATCCTCGTCTAATCTGGAGAAAAATGTGATGTCATCCAAATAAATTACCATGAACTTCCCTTTTTCTCCTACAAAGGTTATATCCATAGCCCCCTAGAAAGTAGCACCTGCATTCATTAATCCAAAAGGAATCTTAGCATACATAAAAGTGCGCCATGGAGTTGTAAATGTTGTCTTTTTCTGGACTTCTAGTTGTATTGATATTTAATTATAACTTGAAAATCCATCAATCATTGATAATCTATAATATCATGTTACTCTTTGCAATATGTGATCCATTTTTGGGAGAGGATGATTATCCTTCAGAGATGCTCCATTCATATATCAGAAATCAACACATAACCGAATTTCTCCATTCTTCTTTCTCACAGGTACTAAATTAGCCACCCAATTAAAATATATCACAGGACCAATTATTTTAGCCTGTAATAATTTATTGGCTTCCTTGTTAATTGAGGGAAACAATAAGGGGTTAATCTGCCTCAAATTCTGCTTATATGGTTTAACCATGGTTTTAGAGGAATTTTATGTTGAATAATTCTGGTATCATAAGTCTTCAAGTCTTCATAATACCATGCAAATATATCAACAAATTATTTGAAAATATCTACATACCTCTACATAAATTATTTTGGAACATCCTTCACCAACTTCACCATCTTTGGCTGTTGATCTGTTCCAAGATTACAATATTCAAGGTCATCTTCTGAATATGTTTTCTTTGTACTGACAACAACATCATTAACATTAAAAAATATCTCTAAGGGTACCAAACCTTTAGCTATAACAATATTATTTAGCTGCATAATCTTCCGATCTCCTATTGAATCATTTAAAGGAAATTGTCTTTTTGATCCTTATTCTTGAGCTTATTTAGCTTCATCTTCCTGATCGATCTCTAAATTTTAAAAGCCACCTACCATTTCCAGAAAATTATTTATCTATTATTGATCGTTAAACACTTTCCAATTTTTTATATTATCTCAAATAGAAGGTTTGTTTTTAATTTCTATTTCATACCTAAACCTAGGATTTAATGGAGGCTTAAAAGTGTTGGTTGTAACTGCTAATGAATCAGCTAGTCTATTCCCTTCCCTAGGTATAAAATGTATATTAAAAGCAGAGAATAATTTATCCACCAAATCCCACACTTCATTTCTATATGTTTTCAACCTTGGATGTTTAGCTTGACATCGATTCTTGATTTTTTTAATTACTAACTCTGAATCTCCAAAAACAAAAATACATTGTATTTCTAAGTTTTTTGCAACTTGTAAACCAAGAATCAAAGCTTCATACTCAGTGATATTATTTGTAGAGTTAAATTATAATTTATAAGAGAAGGGAATGATATTACATTTTGGAGAAAGTAGAAGAACACCAACTCCATTCCTTTCTTTCAAGTATGCACCATTGAAATACCACTTCTAGACTCCACTGACTATCAGCTCCTTAATTTTAATTGTTGAAGGGAGATGAAATTTTGTGTCTTCAAAAATTTACTGTGATTTTTGTAACGTAAAATGGGAAAAATCATCCTATTCCTGACTGTAAACATGATAATTACTCAAACCCTCCTTTGTGATAGTCTTTAAAAACCTGATCTCTCGATATAAGCTCCTTTATTCTCAACCAAAAACTAGAATAATAGATAAGTGAAATCCAATTTGAGCACTTCTCACAGCTTGGCCCCCAATATCTAGAGAGAAACATTCCAAAATGACCTAGTATATCTGCAAAAACCACATCCATCACCATTCTTCTGAATGGAATTTGAGCTAATGAAACCACCAAGTCCTTAATCACCCCCACAAATTTTACCTTTTTAGAATAAAAAGAGTAAAGGTCCTTATATGGCTTTGTAATTTTCAAGTTTAACTGCTTCATAAATGAAAGTGGCATTATATTATGAGAGGCTCCCAAATCCAACATACAATTATGAAGAATAAAGGTATGCATCAACAAGGAAATATAAAAGGGAGGTGTGGATGAATCTACTTCTTCCACTTGCGGGCCAAACATCACTACTAGCCTTTCCTCCTGGAAATTAACTGTATTTGCTGACTCATTATCCTGCAAAATATTTGTAAAATGTGAAACTTGATTTTTGTAAGCAAGGGTCTTCACCAACTCAATTAAAGGAATTGGAATTTTAATTTTTTCTAATTCTTTCAATAAATTAAAATACTGACCCTATTTAACCGATTCTAACTGCTCCTCTTCATTTAACTTCTGATGTGAGGCATTTTCATAACTGACTACATGTTGTTGGACATATTTGTGCAACATCGTTAAGTCCTGCTTACTCTTGTAACTTTCCCCTTGTTGAATTGTAACCATTGGTATCGTATTGATTTGATATTTTCCTTTATCCATTTGTTTTGAAGGTTGTTGCTGAACTGGTCGATCTGATTTCTCCTCTAGATTATATTGAACCCTTGATCTCTTCCTTTATCTTAGATCATACTTCCTATGTGTTATAGGTCAATTTAGGCACCATTCCCAATGACCTGGTTAAACTAGACATTATCCCCAGAACCAATGAACAGGGTCTATCATCCCCTATCATTTTAGTTGCTACATGCCCTAAGACAAAGAAAAAGAACAAATCATCCATGAATTCCATTGCAAGGTTTCCAAGATTTGAAGTACATGTTAAATCACCTATGAGCTCACCAACGTAGTCTCTCAAGGGGCTAACTTCTTTGCATATGCAAGCATCTCCATTCAAGGGTGCTCTGCAAAGCACTTCCCGACACTCAAGGGTGTGTTGGTTAATTGGGAGCGAAATTATCATTGTTCTGGAATCTCCACATGGCCAGTGCCTTCTAGAAGAGTGCATATGTGTCAAACTTCAAATCCATGTGTCCATTCAACACCTCTGAGCTTGGGAACATGTCTTTCCTATTATTATAAATTCATTGATTGTGAAACTATCTTCAGCTCATATATAAATTGAGCACAGATCCTAGTGCTTGAAAAGGAAGAAATTTAGTAGAGAAATGCTATTGGAATCTCAATTGAGGGTTTTATTTGAGTGATATGTTGCTAGAGAGATGTTCATTATGATGAGGCTGGGATGATGATGGAGTTGGTGACATCAAATAAATCGCTAGTTGTAACCTCCCCTTCTACCCATTAATAAATATTGTTGCTTACTTTCCCACATATGTATCTGTATAAGCTTCTGTCTTTCATATTATGGATTCTTATCTGATGTATATGTTTCATGTTTCATTGACTTAACTGATTAACGTGAATATCCATCTGTATATTGCAATCTCTTTGTTGTTTAGTGTTCATACTTGCAGGAAATATTTTGGCGATCAAGCTTGGATTCGAAGCTACAACAAGAACGACAGAAGGAGTATAGGAAGCACTTGGACTCAAATTAAGTTTCTGAATCTATTCTTTGTATCCATTTAATGTTAGGAAAAGTATGTGAAAAGTATTTTATCTGTTGTTCTAAATGCATAGCACCACATTTAGGGAATGAGTTTTATCCGTAATCCATAATTCCACATAACAAATTGGAAACTCAGCTAGGGAGTTTACCCTTCATCCTTGGTTTGTTTTCCTTTGTTTATCCACCCAGTATCATCTACTCTTAGAGATTAGGCTTTTTTTAATTAAAAATTGCATTAGAAGTGTGTCATTTGCTTGAGTTTTTGTTCTCTGCTGAGCCCAACGCACTGTTGGTCAAGACACAGTGCTTTGCATAGCACTTTCTCCCACTCAAGGGTACTTTGGAAAGCACCATCTTCCCTTAGAGACTGTGTTTCCCCCTAATCCAACCAAATTCTCTTTGAATTTGTCAGCCTTTTGTTTGCTGTGTTTTCAACTGTTTGATGCATCATAGAAACCAGCGAATCTACCTGAATCTTCCTCCTTTGAAAAGTGAGTTTGTTCAATTTCTCTTTAAGTGTTTTCTTTATCATTGACAAATAAAATTCAAAGTATTTTTATTGTTGTGTTAGATCCATTTGTTTTCATAAAGGAAATTTCCACTAAATTCTTCATTTCCTATAGGAAAAATTGTAGTTTCATTCTTCATTTTTCCTAAAAGAGAAATTGTTGTTAAATTCATCGTTTCTCAAAGAAGAAATAATTTTTTTTGTTGACTTGATGCATTTAGTTTCCTTTTTTCATTCACATTAAGGGGACTGAAAAGAAAAACCTGCATTTTCATATAGTGTATTGTGTATTTTTCCTAGGAACAATTATGAAAGCTGCATATTAGTTTGTGCTCTTTGTTGTTTGCTCTCAAAACTGATTGCTCTTTCCCTTTAGTAGCTAAGATTTTCATTGAAAAAAGCTAAAAGTGAAAAGTTTTCTTATCATTTTAGTTTTCATTTTAGGAATTTCCATCACATCATCACGGTGAACCTTGAAAGGAAAATTGATAAACAATATCAACTTAAAATTTACATCAATTTACCTAACAAAGCATTGGAACCATAACGATAACATTTAGAAGGTCTAGGCTAGAGACGTGTTTCGGCATCGTAAAACATAGCAGCTGTCTTTAATTTTCTATGATACATTCCGAGTGTGATACCTCACTCCATGTACATAAGTATATCGTAGCTTGTCCACATACCTTCGAGTATATCAGGTGGTGTTATAGTATGAAAAGTATAAAGGGGTGCTCTCACTGTGTGGTTTCATATCAGACATCGCTAATACGGACTTGGGCCTCCACTTACCTTTGGGTATATTTGGGAGGAAAAATTTAGATCGCTATCCATCCATAGTGAACCGAGTCAGCCGCCTTGTAAATTTTGATACATCGAACACAACATTCGGGGAGATTGCCTGTCTGTACTTCTTGGTTTGCCAGGAGGTATTCTGCAGTTCACAGTTTCTTGGTAATCCTTTTTCCTAGAATTACCCTTGTATTTTGTTTATTTATTTTTGGTCATCAAATAAATCAGTCATCATGGAAGAATAAAATCCATTTCCGCGCCGTTCACGTGCATTGAAACCACCTTTACCACTAGAAGTCACTTCTAGGTAGCAAAGGCGACATCGCTCTACCAAAACCAGTACTATCAGTAACTCTGCTGAAGCATCATATTCCCATATACTAGAGTCGATACAAGTTGTTTCTACACATCCTGGTTCATCTATTGTTGTCGAGACAGAGTCCTCACAACTACCCATGGTCACGATCCATCCAATCAGTGAGACCATACCTCTCGAACTTGACGTTGTTCAACTGGAAGTTGATCCAGATCCTGTCTCTTTTCTTCCAGAACATCTGCATCCCGAAGTCAAATGACCGGAATTTGTTCCTATATCAGTGACCCCACACTCTATTGTAGCTATTGAGTCTCCCATATCGTGCAGTCAACCTCATGAAATATAATTTGGAACTGAAGGCGAAATCCTTTGACCTGGATTAATTTCGATTGAATAAATCCAACAAGACGAGACACCTTTAACTCCAACCCGTTTTGGGAAGGATATTTACTTGTAATATTATTTTCCTCAATCGCCATCCTCTTCTTTGTTGATCATGTTCCTATTAAAATTCTCGTCGATTCAAAAGGGTATAAATTTGGTCAAGTAACCATGCCTGAACCAACATCTTCAGTTGGACCATCTGTTCCAATTGCTTCAGCACCTGCTCTCGCTACCCTGTCGATGTTCACAACCTCACCAGAGTCATATTTTCATGGTGGTGCTTTGGTCCCATTAGGTTATAAATATTTATCTGGAATTTTCTTTGGTGCATATTCAAACCCATGGACTTCAACAATGTCATCGTCTGGTATTCTAACTGGTAAACCTATAGTGAGTATGAAACGGCTTGATCCTTTATATACATCATCAGGGAAATATTAAGCTGGTCCTTCTGGGTCTATTACATCCAGTACCATATCAACTAGACTCCCTGCATTTGGAGAACAATATTTTCCGTCCTATTACCCTCCTCATGCTGGGGGGGAACCTTTGGTTACCCACTTTGACAGTACTCCGTCATTTTTTGGTCAACCTAATGTCGAAATGAATGTTTTTCAATGGCAACCCACTCTGCCTATCCAACCACAAATAGTTGTACACTCGTATTAACCGGTTCAACTTGTTGCACCCACATTAATTCCACTTGTTAATACATCTTTACCCCTGTTAGAGAATCATACTGTTGTACAAAAATTGTTTCAGGCGGGTCCTTCAACTCAATACCCTCAAGTATTTGGCCCTCATACTCTAACTTCTCCGACTAATTTACAACAACAACCTATAACCAGAATAATTTATTCACAAGATGGATTACCATATTATGGGATGATGCAACCACAACCAGGTTATACCTATCCTCAATTGAATCCAAGTTATCTAATTCGGGTTATAACATTGGTGGACAAACCCCTTGGCAGCCTCAGGCACAAATGGCTCAACCTTCATTTCAAAAAGTATCGTACCCAGGTTTTGGTCAACATAATCCTCAAGTGTTTTCTTATCAAAATGACCCCTATCTGGGTTACCAACAGTAGATTTCTTATGCTTGTGCTCAAACGCCTGTTGCCGAAGCAATTCCATCATACCCTGGCCATGCTCAACCTTAACTTAATCGACAGTTTCCCTTTGTTGCAACTTTAGAGTTACACGATTTAAATCATCTCACCAATGACCCAATCAACTATGCTCCTTGGTGGCCAGTGATATCCCCATAAATTACCCTCAGATATTCCTAAGTTCAATGGAAACCCTGGGGAAGACCCGTTGACTCATGTTATGACTTATCATTTGCGGTGTTCATCAAACTCCCTGAATGATGACTCTGATTGGCTACGTCTTTTACAACGTATGCTCACAAGTCTGGCTGCAAAATGGTACATTGAGTTACCTAGAGCTTCTTTTGATAATTTCACTTCGCTAGCTACTATCTTTTTGACTCACTTCCAGTTACCCATACGATATGAAACTGGAACGGAACTCTTGACTAATTTTTAAACAGACTAATGCTACTTACATTTTCTGATCATATTCATGAGTGGCGTAGTCATCGTAGAATGGTTAAGACATTTGTTCCTAATCATCTCCTTGCTGAGTGGTTAATTAAGTCCCTGTTACCATCTATAAATAAGGATGTGGCTAAGGGTGGTGTCGTCACTGAATATCGGGTCATTACTTGTGCCGCAATCTAATTTTATTGTTCCTCCTCAATTAAGGACTCTCATGCCGAAGAAAGTTTGATTGCTACTGCAAGCACACATTATACTATTGCATTTGATGTTGCACCTTCTTCCGAAATCAATGTCGTGTCATTTGAAAAAGGAAAAATTGACAAGAAACCTGAAAGTAAGAAAAAAAGGAAATCAAAGGAAAATCAAACTTCTAACCCACATGAAAGATCATTAGATCAATCATCTGGAAATAGGAAACCTCATTGTCCATGCATAATCTGTAATGAGGAACACTTTGTTCAGGATTTTCCTCACTGCGCTGAAGTCTAAAAAATGGTTAAAACTTCACATGCGTCAACTGTGTTGACAGATCTGTTTCTGAATCTGGACACAAATTTGGTTGCTACGTATCTAGCTTCTAGTTCTCAAGTTCTTATGCTATCTGTCACAAAACCTTCAACATATATTTTGGTGTCAATGCGTAATAAAGATTATTTTGGTGTCAACCTACTACCTCGACCATGAATCTGTCTATGGAATCATTACTGCCTACTGTTATTCCTGAATTGAAAAAAAAGCCATCAAAGGGAGTCATTCATAAGTCGACATATAATCCTCGAGCAAGAGCTGCTCAAAACTATAATATAGTTGAATATTTGGCTCAATCCCCTCTAGCTATGTCAGCTCTTGAGGTATTACAAAATTTTCCTTCCCTGAAACAGGCTTTATTGTCAGCTATTGGTGGGATTCATCTGACTGATTCTAATCTCGTAATATTTAATCATACGAGCTATGTGCCACAATTACCAGTAGAATTTTCATTCTCCATACAAGTAAATGTTCTCAATCACCTTGTTCATCGTACTATTATTGATGAGGGAGCATCTATGTTCATTATGTCTCTAAACTGTTGGAATTCACTTGGTTTTCCGCGCATATTTCAATCATCAACGACATTTAAGGCTTTTGATGAACATACATATAAGTCTTTCAGTATTATTAACAACCCACATGTTGAACTAGGGGGAAAAATAGTGAATGTTAACGTTGAGGACGTTGATGGACCCCTTGACTACAATATTCTACTTGGAAGGCCATGGGTATATGCTATGACTGCAATTGTTTCTACATATCTTAGAATGATCACATTTCCATATAAAGGTGCCATCATAGTCATCAATCAACTATCCTTATTTTCCTCCGATTCACAGGTAACTAGAAGTGTTCCTGTAATATCCCAAAATGGGACTACACAGCAGTGCCTACTGAAATAACACACTTCTAGGAAATATGTGCACAGAAATGAGTTTGCAACCCTTGGATCCCTTAGATCAGCTTGTCTAAGATCTAAATCTAGAAGGATAGCAAAAAAAATCAAACTAGGTGTGGTAAACAGATCTCCCACCACCTAGTCTAGCTGAAAAACACCCTACAAGAGGGGCTGCAGCTATGTACAACAAATTGCTTCAGTAATAACGCAGTCTTGGAAAGCATGAGCAGGAGGCCATCGAGTAAGATCAAAATATGAATATATAGTAGCAAATCAGATTTATCTTGAAGCTATTACATTATACAGTAGAATGTAGAAGACAAGAAAGAAGGAAATCTTCAGAAAAGAAGGCTGCGACACATGTATATACTGTAAAAATAGCTTAACAGCCTTATTTTATGGAGCTGCAGCAGCTAAATGTTACACTTCATATCTAGAGCAGATCTGTGTACAAAATATCAGATCTATTTCAGATCTGTACACTAGAAAGGCTCTATTACAAGATCCCCAAGGGGTTTTGACCAAAACATGCAATACAAAGAGTAGATCTAAGTTTTAAGTAGCAAATTTGCAATATTATTCAAAAATTTCTGAAGATGATTTTACATTAGGAATAGATCAGATCTATACAGAACATGGATCAGCAAGCTAATCCATGGATCACCAAAGTGAAAGGCAAAGCCCAGCACCAGAGATCTCTCATCAGAAATGGTGTCAAAACACCCTGCAAAATTTCCACTGAAAATAACGCAGTCCCTCAAGGGAAACTGCGCTGTAGCTTGAATAATGGAGTTGGCCTGATACCAAGATACAAATCTAAATTTCTCATAGCTAATGAACTCTTCCAGCAGGTTAAAAGACACACTCACTAAGAAGAGGCACTAGAAAATTCTAGATCTGAGCATATCTAGTGTTTCCACTTGTTGCAGCTTGCAAAAGCAACCAAACTCTCACTGGATCTGCATTGCAATTGGAAGTAGAGCTTGGCCCAATGCCTGATAGTGGATCAAATCAGCAAGACTCCTCCAAAAAATCCTCAAGGGAAGAGATAGAATCCCTGGATAAGAATCCACAAGTGCTAAGCAGCACTATCCTCAGCTAAACAGAAGAGGATGGTATTTGTCTAAACAAACAAGATACTCAGAAAATATACATAATCAACAACCTTCTCTTGCTGCCTTCACCTTAATTTTATAAGATGAAATCCTTGACAAACCCTAAACCACTTTGATGAGTTAGCTCCTTTCACATGAGGGGCCTCCGTCTAGAACCGCGTTGTCCCTTTATGAGGTACATTGTATCTAGATAGTGCTATAGATTTGATCAAGGTTGACCTAGTCTCATATCTCAAACCCCTTTCACACCTGCAAGTGATTTGTTTACATGGCCCATATTTATCCTTGTTCATATGGTCATTGATTTATTCATTCTTCTTAGGAGTTTTGCATTTCCTCCTTTATTCATTTATTCATGCAACATAAAATGAAACAAAAATGTATATTCCTCTTAGCTCAGGCTAAGTAGGAATATTAAAGTCCTCCCCTCCAAAATGTTGCTTGTCCTCAAGCAACTGATAGGGTGAGTGCTGCAGTACTTCCCCTCCTCCATTGGTGACACCATCAAGAATCAAGCCCTCCTCATTAGCCAACTATTCACCAAGCCAACACATCATGAATTGTTCTTCCAAGGTTATCATAAGATGTGCATAGTCCATCCTACAAGGAGTGAAAAATTCAACAGAAATAAACAAGGCTGGAGAAATGCCTTCTCTAAAACATGTAGCATAAGGTACATAGAGAAGTTCCATCCCATGTGGTACATACAAACTTCCCATCCTCCCTCCATACAATCCCATAAACAGTACAACTATGTCATCCAAGTATGGAAACAAAACTACATATATGCAAACCGAAATTTGAGCTTGAGGAGGTGGGTCAAAGTCCCATATGTGATGCTAGCACTGTGCATCTCCTGCCTACATCAGATCAAGGTGTGGAAAGTGGCATTCCCACCACACATTTTTTTCATGAGTCATCTTAACATAGCTGAATATGTTAGATATGTTTGGTGCCTTTGGGAAGCACCCATCATGAAAAGGAATCTCCCTTTGCACAATAAAGGAGTGGCCAAGTTCAGAATTCCTATTGGCCCTCCAAGAGCCATGAGATCCACATGATATATCACTCCCTCTAGGATTCATAACCTGCAAAAACATAGTAAAAGAATGTGATATATCAGAAAATAAAACTTGGTTTGCATGATTATATCCTTTACCATCATAGTTCCTCATACACATGGAGTTGTGCATGGGCATTTCCCTTCTCTCAAAAGAAGGAAGAACTGGCTGAAATGACTCTTGCAAAGAGTCCATTGGTTTCCCCAATTCCTCATAGCTTATGCACTCTTGAAAGTCCTGATGTAAATCCTCTCCCATCCCTTCCCAATAAAATATCCTCATGATCAGGGTGTCGATCTTCATGGACTGCATATGGCTGAGAAAGAATTCTTTGTGTGCCTCTTGTAGTATCTTCTGCTTGAGCTTGGACGCTCTAGATAGGAAGATCCTAATATGAAAGTAGATGATTCCCCCTTGGAATAAGTAGCCCTCTTCTTGCTCCAGGTCATCTAGTATCATACAAGTGTGGAGATCTTTGGAATACTCTACAAGAACTTGAGATTTCCAGTATAGATCCACACTACTCAACAAAGACAGCGCTGATGATACCTCCATGGAAGTGTCTGTCATGTTGTTGATCTCTTCTCTGACATTCCTCATGCCAAATATGTGTGTTGGAAGGTTGATCCTCCCATTCTCCTCCTCCCTCAACGCAGATCTGGAAATGAGAGGGGATGATAGTGATGAAGGGAGAAGATCCCCCTTACTCTTGAGATGTCCCAAACCTCCCAGCGCTATAGCTTGGTCTTCCATTTCTCCAATCCCTCTTGGATCTAATTTTGGAGGAGCACTTTGTGAGGCCTCCCCCACAAAATTTGAATCTAGTGGGCTCCCAGGTGGTTTTCCACTAGAGAGGAATGTCCCATGTAGAATTCTCATGAACATCAGAGAAGGGACTATGAGATCCTTGCTTCCACTACGCAAATCCATCTCTGTTGTTTGGGTGGAAGTGCTAGGTGAAGGGTAAGTATGCATGCCTTGGATCATTTGAGGTTTACCACTCTTCATGTCCACCCACTCCATCTGCAAAGCCTTCCAATTAGTGGTGACTTTCCCCAATATAATCAACCATTGGACACCCAAAATGATATTGGTGTCGGGTATGTCAACTACAAAAAAGTGATCCACCAAAGTGTAGGACCCCATAGTAACTGAAAGTGATGGGACATAGTTCATGCATTGCATTCTCCTATCTTCTGGGACCAAAATAGAGAATCCCTCAAACGTATTAGTGGGGATTTCTCTCCTCTACACAAGATGAGCATCAATAAAGTTGTGGGTTTCCCCACTGTCAATCAGTACAGATACCCTCTGATTCATGATTTAACCTTGTACTCTTAGGGTCAATTACTTAGGTGCTCCTCTCAAAGAGGCAAGATTTCCTCCTATTGGAGCAAAGGCTCCATCCCCATCTCCAGATGGTGTTGGATCTCCCTCAACATTATCAGTGCTATAACCCCTTCTTGGTTCATCATCTTCATCTTCCTCCTCAAAATCTGAGAAGACTTCTATGTAGTGTGATTTCCCAGCAGCACATCTATGTCCAGGTGCCCATGACTCTTGGAAAGTGAAACATAGTCTCTTCTTTCTCGGCTCCCTCCTGACTTCAATATCAAGAGGCTTCTTGAATGAGCTCTCCTTGGAAGGAGCAGCTTTCTCTTCCTTCCCTTTAGAAAGGTGAGGGGCCTTGCTCTAGAAAGTTGCCTTTGCTTTTGGCAAGGCATCTTGGAGGTCTCTAGCCCTCTCAATGGCATCATGCAAAGTGATGGGCTTGGTATATTTAACCAACCCATGCAAAGGTTCATCCAAGCCATCGATGAACATGTACACCCTCCTAGCTGCAGACATATCAAGAACCATTACAGATAATCTCAGAAACTCATATATATAAGTTTCTGCATTTCTCGATTGCTTTAACTTTGCAAGGCTCTTGAAAGGTGCTTTTGGATCCTTTCTGTCAAACCTCTCCACCAATATTATAGTGAATTCAGTATAGGCAGTCACATTGGCATGGCCCAATGTAGACAACCCATGGAACCACCAATTGTGTGCTTCACCTTCAAAGTGTAGCGCTGCAATCTTGATGGCTTCAATTTCGGGGACTTTGTTCAACTGAAAGTAGATGTCCAACTTTTCTACCCATGCCTTAGCAGAACTGTTGGATGACCCATCAAACTTGGGCAAAAATAATCTGCCCATAGAGTGATGTCTATCACGATTATGGAAGAACCCACCATCTCTATATTGATGTCTTGGTCTTATTTTGTCCTTGAGGTGACAAAACTCTTTAAAACTCAAGTGTTCCTTGAATCTCTAATTCTGAGATTCATATTCTAGAAAGTAGTCTTCAAGGGATGCTTTCTCTTGTGGTCCTTCATTCTCCATAGCTAAGAAGGTAGGCATAGTGGAGCATTGTGGAGCTTGTGGCTGGTTCATTGGTTGACCAATCCAGTGGTGAGACATGCCAGAGCTTTCCCCAGGATGAAATATCCCAGGAAATTCCCTCATTCTGTCCATCCTCATCTCTTTGATCTCTCTAGCAAGATCTTTCATGGCTACCAAAAGAGTTCTTGCAAACTCTTCTCCTTCTTTATCACTTGTAGTTTCATGGGCTTTACCATTGTCTTGATCATCAGTGGTGTAATCAAATTTCTTGTGAATTCTATTCTTATACCTCTTCTCCCTCTCATTAAGAGGCTCATCTTCCTCTGAATGCAACATGGCTGTGGTTCTCCAATGAAAGCACGGGCTGTGCCAAGAAAGGAGCTCTGATACCACTGTAATATCCCAAAATGGGACTACACAGCAGTGCCTACTGAAATAATGCACTTCTGGGAATCTATGCACAGAAATGAATTTGCAGCCCTTGGATCCCTTATATCAGCTTTTCTAAGATCTAAATCCAGAAAGAGAGAAAAAACAAATCAAACTAGGTGTGGTAAACATATCTCCCACCACCTAGTCTAGCTGAAAAACACCCTACAAGAGGGGTTGTAGCTATGTACAACAAACTGCTTCAGAAATAACGTAGTATTAGAAAGCATGAGCAGGAGGCCATCAAGTAAGATCAAAATATGAATATACAGCAACAAATCAGATTTATCTTGAAGCTATTACATTATACAATAGAATGTAGATGACAAGAAAGAAGGAAATCTTCAGAAAAGAAGGCTACAACACATGTATATACTGCAAAAATGGCTTAACAACGTTATTTTATGGAGCTGCAGTAGCTAAATGTTACACTTCAGATCTAGAGTAGATCTGTGTGCAAAAGATCAGATCTATTTCTGAACTGTACACTAGAAAGGCTCTATTACAAGATCCCCAAGGGGTTTTGACCAAAACATGCAATACAAAGAATATATCTGAGTTTTAAGAAGAAAATCTACAATATTATTCAGAAATTTCTGAAGATGATTTTACATTAGGAATAGATCAGATCTATACAGAACATGGATCAACAAGCTAATCCATGGATCACCAAAGTGAAAGGCAAAGCCCAGCACCATAGATCTCTCATCAGAAATGGGGTCAAAACACCCTGCAAAACTTCCACTGAAAATAACGCAGTCCCTCAAGGGAAACTGCATTGTAGCTTGAATAATTGAGTTGGCCTGATACCAAGATACAAATTTGAAGCTCTCACAGCTACCTTCTCTTGCTGCCTTCCCCTTCCTTTTATAAGATGAGAGCCTTGACAAACCCTAAACCAACTTGATGAGTTATCTCCTTTCACATGATGGTCCTCCTTATAGAACTGCGTTGTCCCTTTATGAGGTACATTGTATCTAGACAATGTTGTAGATTTGGTCAAGGTTGACCCAGTCTCATAGCTCAAACCCCTTTCACACCTACAAGTGATTTGTTTACATGGCCCAGATTTATCCTTGCTCATATGGTCATTGATTTATTCATTCTTCTTAGGAGTTTTACATGTCCTCATTTATTCATTTATTCATGCAACAGAAAATGAAACAAAAATGTATATTCCTCTTAGCTCAGGCTAAGTAGGAATATTACAGTTTTGTTCTTTCACTCACCCCAACTAGCATTTCAAAACATTGGTGTAGGAATCTTAAAGTATTATACTCTTATGGGAACCTTTGCATTACCACTGCCTATGACGTCAGCAGAAATTGCAAGTATAGAGACCTCCTACATGATCTCTTCCACTCCATCTAGCCTAATGAAGAGTATGGGTGATTCTGAAATTGCTACGTTGGATGAGTTTCTGCCACCCATCCCTATTGAGCTAGCATAGCAATCAATCTATCTGGCTTGGGCGGTGAATCCGAAATCAGCGTCGCCAATTGTTGGGTTGATCGTTCCTTTGATTTTGGTACTCCATCTGATCCTTTTTCCTCAACTTTCTTGACAGATGAGAATATTTTTGAAACCATGATGTTGGAAGGAGAACCATCGGAAGATTATCATCATCTTTCCATCTTCCTGATTATGAAGAAAATAATATTAGTGAATTATATCACCCATCGATCAAAAATTTCTTTTCGAATTATTTACATATTAATGCAATTGATTCCAAGAGAAAATTTTCAAATATTTAAGAAACAATTTCTATCGATATTTCGACCAAACTTGGTGTTATAAAAAATATTCATGTCGACATATCTTGTTCTCCATCAGAACTCGAAACATATCTCTCTCTCTTTCGTGAATTCCATGATGTATTTTCTTTGTCTTATGAGGAAATTCTAGGAATAGATACTAGTATCGTTGAATACACTATTAATATGTATCCTGATGTCAAGCCGGTGCGTCAACGCCTTTTTCCTGTTCATCCGAAGAAGGCCGCTACCATTAAAGCATAAGTCAAGAAACTTTTGTGTGCTAGTTTCATTTACCCCATTCTGCTAACTGAGTGGGTTTCCAAAATCGTTTCTGTCATGAAAAAACAAGGAACCATTAGAGTGTGCATCGATTATTGGGATATCAATCTTACTTTTCCAAAAGAAAACTATCCTACTCCCTTTGTCAACCAGATTATTGACGATTGTGCTGGATGCGAAATATTTTCGTTCATGGATGGATTTTTTGGCTACAATCAAATCAATATTCGCCTAGAGGATCAATATAAGACAACATTCAACTGTCCTTGGGGCACATTCACTTATAGGAAACTACTCTTTGGTTTAAATAAAACTTGGGAAAATTTTCAGAGAGCAATGGATTATGCTTTCAATGACATCAAACACATTGTTCAACCCTATCTAGATGATTTAACTATGCATTCACGAAATCAGACTGATCACTCGATTCATTTGAGAGCCATCTTCTTACATTGTCGACACTACAAAATACGCCTCAATCCACATAAATGTGTGTTTTTTGATGGTTCTGCACATTTGCTTGGATTCATCATCTCAAAAGAGGGAATTCGAATCGACCCATTGAAGGTTCAGGCCATTCTTGATTTTCCTCCACCATCAAATTTACCTCAGATACAGAAACTTCAAGGAAAGGTTAACTTCCTAAGCAGGTTCATACCCAACTACATTGAAATGGCTAAAGGATTTACTCGACTCTTGAAAAAAGGGGGTCCCTTCCATTGGGACCAAGTTTCATAGGCTTCTTTTGATGTTTTCAAGGATAATTTTGTCCGAGCATCATTAATGTATCCCCCCAATTATTAGAGTGATTATTTCTTATATATCGTTGCAGCTTATACGACCATTGCTATGGTATTTGTCCAAGTAGAAAATGGGATAGAACATACGATCTATTATTTGAGTCATAATCTCAATGATATGAAAGTGAAGTATTCATACGTAGAAAATCTTGCCTTGGTAGCTGTTCAAGATGTCCAAACATTTTGCCACTATATCATGTTCCTGAAGACCATTGTCATTTCAGATTTCCAACCCATGAATTATATCTTATCACGTCAATTGTTGGGGGGGGAATATTCAAAATGGATTGTCATTTTGCAGGAATTTGATTTTGAATTCATCAAATCCAAGTCAAAGAAGTCTTTAGTTTTGGCTGAGCTTCTTTGTGACCTTCCCTCTGATATTACTGCTACTACGTCGGAATCATATATTCTCGACGATTCTCTGTTTCTGATCAGATCATCTGATCCTTGTTAAGGGGATTTTATCATTTACCTCCAGATCCAAACTTTTCATCCTAGTACCTCTCCCTCTGACCAGTGACGTATTCAATACCAAGCCAAATATTATCTGATCATCGGCGATACACTTTATCTTCATGGTGTCGATACAATTTTAAGAAGGTGCCTCACTCATGAGGAGGCCGAAAGGGTTTTAAATTATTTTCATGTTGGGGCTTGTGGTGGACATTTTTCTGGATATGCTACCACGTAGAAGATACTCTGTGATGGTTACTTTTAGCCTACCATATTTCGCGACTGCATTCTCGCAGTCAGAATTTGTCATGCGTGCAAGATATTTGATCGTAAAATCTGCACACCGCCAACGCCAATGCATCCTGTTGTCTCTACAGGACCATTTTCGAAATGGGGTATTGACTTCATGACCTGTAACCCTCGTTTTTCCTAGGGGCATTGTTATATTATTTTCGCAGTAGACTACTTTACCAAGTGGCCCGAAGTGATGCTTGTATTCAACAACACAGGACAAAAAGCTGCATTGCTTTTCTTTAATCATGTTATTGCACGGTTTTGGGTCCCACAGGCTATAGTTATAGATCATGGGAAGCATTTTCGCAACCATATGATGACTGAATTGACTGCCAAGATAGGATTGTCATTGATAATTCTACTCCTTATTATCCACAATCAAATGGACAAGTAGAAGCTATCAACAAAATTCTTAAACGCATGCTTCAGCGAATGATAGGAGTTCGTAAAAGAAACTAGAATTTGATCCTGTACTCAGCCTTGTGGGCGTACCAAAATTTGGTGAGAAATGCAATCAGATTTACCCCCTTTCAATTGGTGTATGGTCTCGAAGCTATCTTACCAATCCAATGTGAAATATTGTCATTAAAACTCGCAATCGACTTGTTACCTGACACCTCAAAAGAATAAGCGCATCTTTTTAACCTCATCCATCTTGATGAAATGTGTTTTGAATCACAATTGGCCAACGAAGCACATAAGAGATGTACAAAGGTGCAATACGACAAAAATTTCCAGCCTTGCATTTTCTCAGAGGGAGACTTGGTCCTTCTTTATGATTAAGAAGCTGATGTAATAGGTACAGGGAAATTTGAGCCATTATGGCATGGTCCTTATATTGTCAAAATAATTCTTTCTAATGGTGCCTATGAGTTGGTGGATTGCGATGGAATTCTGTTGGCGCAACTCTGAAATGGGTTGTATTTGAAACATTGTTATGCTTAATCATGAGCATAGTAATTTTTTGTATTATATTGTATATATATGTTGTTGATTTGCATTCACTGTCTTCGTTTGTTTTTTAGATTTTTCTTGACATTAGTATTTTTCTTTACATTTCATCGCAGATGTTCTAATCTTTGAAACCATTTGTTGGATATGCTGATGGTGCTAGTCGTAGTACGCAGAATCTATCCTCTGCAATGTAGGTCGTTTTCACTCCAAACGATGAGTTAGTGATTTTTCAAGGGATTTGTATTGGTAGATCGACAAACAATATCGTTGACTATAGCGCATTTATCGAACTTCTCTCTGATGCCATTTCATTTGGTATTAACTACATCATCATAAGGTTAGACTCACAACTTGTGGTATTACAACTTACTAGTGTTTACACTGTTAGAAATCCAACACTGCATCATTTTTTCCTAAGAGTTTGACTTTTGGAAAGACACTTTGATTTGATTCAATATCAACACATTTCCAGAAACTTGAACACATTGACTGATTCTTTGGCCAATCAAGTTTTAGATAGACATTTGAAACACATGTAAAGATACATTCACATAATTGAATAGGATTATGCAATAAACATAGGAAAACACTGAAATCAAATAGATAGATAGTTTTAGGTTCTTACAAAAATTTGTGCCCGAGACACGTTGGTCATCTGACCATGTCAAAATTAAACTTGTGATTCTCATGGTAACATGCTATAGATCTAGCTATCCTACGCAGTAACTGCATCCAGTGGTTAGGAATGCCTATAGTGTGGCGCTGCATTCACATGGGTAACTCTTCAATCCGGAAATCCGAAATCCTGAAGGTGAACCCTTCTATGTGCTACTGAAGCCATATCTAAATCTTCTGGTTCCTCCACCGGTGGAACTCGACCAACATCTACATTACATTAAAACTTTATTTTAGTCTTGGGAAAACATAAAAATACAAAAAAGTTGTATAAACCTTAAGAAAATAAAAAACATGGTCAAAAAAATCTTACCTATTGCACCCCACTGAGTGCCTTCTGGTAATGCTAAGTCTTGATCTCCTCGGAAATCAACGCCTGCATATGCATACTCATCGATGGTGACAACTTGTCTCCTGAACCAGGTGAAGAACGCAGTCGAGAACACAATGGATGATTTTCTTGTAGACCTAGCCATTAGTTCTACCCATCTCTACATCCTTCGATCTCTAGGGTTAGACACACCCAATGTCACATGCTGAGGCTGCATCAGTGGAATCCACTCTAAGGAAAATGAAATGATGATCAAACCATAACTAAATTTTTTCTTCCTTCCTCCCTTTACCTTGTTTAATTGTTCTTTTATCTGAGAAAGTAGAACTTCAGACTAGTTGAATATTGTTGGCTCCATGCACTCTAGCGCATACTGCATATATGATCTATTTGCTACATGTAGTGTAACGGTGCCGGAAATTTTTGCAATCATGAAAAGAATGGTTCTCAAAGGCAAATCTCGAACATCACGGATGTTTATTTTCCCATCCTTGCTTGGCTCCCCCTAGATAGCAATATTGCAAAATATAATCTCTCACAGTCTCTCCTCCGAGAGAAGACCCTAAGAGGGAAACAGGCAAGCCTCTCCTCGAAAAGCTTGTAAGAAAGTATACATCCTCCACTGTAATAGGAACAAATTTGTTCCTAATGTGAAATGACTCGATAGCTGGATCCCAGGCTCGAACTAAGAACTCCAAGAGTTCTATTTGTTGCTTCATCCCTGACAAGCGGAAGTGCTTTAACAACCCACAATATCTTAGGGCTCTTACTGTAACCGGATCATTTAAGGTAAACATATTTTGTTCTTCATGCTCTCTTTCTCTCCAAGTAATCGTCATTCTAGTCTGATAGAATCATAAAACATAACCATAAGACCCATTAGACTCCTTTTCATGCAAAAAATTAACCAAATTTTCGGTACATTTCAAGAATAAAAAATGAAAATTGCACCCAACTCAGTCTTGAACAAGGGACAGTTCATTGCATATGCACGTAGGATTCAATTTAGGTGCTCCACAATGCATTTTTCGATGCTCAAGTGTGCGTTTCCCTCTTTGGAAAAATAATTTACCCTAAGGGGCCCAAATCCCTAAAAATTTGCAATGAAAGGAAATGAATTGACTACTGAAAGAAAGAGAGGGTTCATGGCACCAACTTGGATCAAACGGAAATGAAAACCATCCATAGAATCGATCACAATCAACAGCTAAATTTCAGGGGAAAAAACAGGTTCAGAGCTCCAAAATGCAAATGGTAACTTTCAAATGGTAAAAATGAATAGTAAAGCTCTTTTTATTAGTCATTTGATTATTTGAAAATCACATTATTGCTGTGACTATGGTTTTATTCTATTTTTATCATGAAATATGTATTTTTCGTCCATTTGATGTTGTTCTGAACAGGTTTTACAACTGATGAGTAGATTAGTCATGCAAATTTATTTAAAATAATGATTTGACCACAAAGCATACTTTTATCCTTATTTTTCGAGCTTTGTTAAAAATGAAAAAGGACTTGAAGCACACTTTTATCTCTTTTTCGAGCTTCAATAACAACGAAAAAGGAACCCTTGGAGTCTTCTTTTAGCTCTTTTCAAACTCTGATAATGTGAAAATATTGCCAAGAACTTGTCTTTTCGAGCTCATAAAAGTAAATGAATTGATATCTACTCAGTATAAGTTTAACCCTCTTCTAGACTGAGATAGATTATTTATGAAAAAGGAATGCCTTATTCAAACATGGCTAAGAGGTTCTCTCAGATATTATTTTACACTTTTTCAGATCTGAGCGACAACTTTACGAAAAAGTACTTATGGAGTTTTCTTTCGTCCTCTTTTTCAAACACTCTAAATATGAAAAAGGATCGGCATTTCATTGTCATTAGGCTCGTTAAAACATAAAATAGCGATGGGCTTATTGATCATGGCAAGAATCAAGTTTCATTCATTGTTAGACTCATTAAATTATTAAATAGCAATACATTATTCACTCGAAGGGTTGAATTATAGATCAATCATATGTTATCCTCCTCAAGATTGTTCAAAAATAAAGAGGTATTGGTCGACAAATGACCGGGGAAATTTTGGGAAAGTGAATAGAACTTTTTACTGTAGCAGGTTGTTGTTGAACATGACACTTCACTCCATCACCGTGACTATTTGGGTTAGGTAATATTCTTGAAGGTTCATTCATACCTATGGTTCATCATACCTTCACTTTGGTTTTGGGTCAATCCTGCCAACTCATCGCAGTGTTGCCAATATGTTCAAGAGAAGTCATCTAGTTAATACTCATCCTTCTGCAATACTCATAAGCCTTCATTCTCATGACAGTCATCCCTGAACATTGCTATATCAAGTCATACTTTGTCTCCAAAATCAATAACTCCTATTTCGCAATAAAGTAGCTTCCTATCTACGACAAATCACCATCCAGGAAGTTTACTTAGAAACATCATATTCCAATACCATGAGGCTTGTTACAGCATCGACAAGATCCTCACTTCCGGACTTTTGACCAAAATATTTTGTTTGGTGTTCGACATCAAATCATCTATTCATGCATTATGAAATGTACTGAATTACCTTGAGGGCCATTAACATTAATGGTGGTTCTCTCACGTTTGTTAACATCTTACATTATTGGCTGGTAATCAAACAATGTCTTACCATGTTCAACTACAAATCATATATTTGCATGGCTAGACTTGTACCCGAACGATCGAGTGAACGAGATAAGAAGACCTCAAATATAGTTTCAGCCATCCGGGTTGCGATTTCAGGATTTTTGTACACAATATATGTACGGTGACCTTACATATAGATTGTCATCCAAACATGGGCCTATATTTGTGGGCATGTCTGTATTGGGCAACATTCGAATGTAGACGACTTTCTGCACTATGTACATGTTATTAGATAGTTTATGTGCTAAGCATGGGAATGCCTTCCCTTAGCAATTCGTGATCAAGAGGATATATGATGATGTAATGTATTATAATATTGGTGTAGGTCTCCATTCCGCTTCAGCTCCAACCCATCACAGTGTAAAGCATCTCATTCAAAAAATATTGTTATTATTATTCTGACTTCATGATTTAGGGGGAAATTTTTATAGGTAAATTTGGGCACAATTCCCAATGAGCTGGTTAAACTAGACGTCATCCCTAGAACCAATGAATAGGGTCTATCATCCCCTATCATTTCAGTTTCTACATGCCCTAAGACAAAGAACAAGAAAAAATTATCCATGACTTCCATTACAAGTTTCCAAGATTTGATGTACATGTTATATCACCTATGAGCTCACCAACACAGTCTCTCAAGGGGCTAACTGATTTGCATATGCAGATCCCCATTCAAGGGTGCTCTGCAAAGCACTTCCCGACACTCAAGGGTGCATTTGTCAATTGGGAGAGAAATTCTCATTGTTCTAGAATATCCACATGGCCAGTTCCTTCTAGAAGAGTGCATATGTGTCAAACTTCGAATCCATTTGTCCATTCCACACCTATGAGCTTGGGAACATGTCTTTCCTATTATTAGAAAGTAATTAATTATGAAACTACCTTCAGCTCATCTATAAATTGAGCACAAATCCTAGTGCTTGAAAAGGAAGAAATTTAGTAGAGAAATGATGTTGGAATGTCAATTGAGGGTTTGATTTGAGTGATATGCTGTTGGAGAGATGTTCATTGTGATGAGGCTGGGATGATGCCAGAGTTGGTGACATCAAATCAATCACTGGTTGTATCCTTCCCTTCTATCCATTAATAAATATTGTTGCTTACTTTCCCACATATGTATATATATAAGCTTTTGTCTTTCATGTTATGGATTCTTATCAGATGTATATGTTTCATGTTTCATTGATTTAACTGATTAATGTGAATAGCCATCTGTATATTGTAGTCTCTTTGTTTTTTAGTGTTCATAATTGCAGGAAATATTTTGGCAATCAAGCTTGGATTGGAAGTTACAGCGAGAGTGACAGAAGGATAATAGGAAGCGCTTGGACTCCAAGTAAGTTTCTTAATATATTCTATGTGTCTATTTACTATTAGGAAAAGTATTTGTAAAGTCTTTGATCTGTTGTTATAAATGCATAGCACCACATTTAAGGAATGTGTTTTATCCGTAATCCATAATTCCGCATAACATTATGAAACTCTTCTTACATAAAATCAGTGATTTTCTTACAATATTCTTCAATATCATCTTCACCTAGAGAGACTTGATATTCCAAACTTGAATCTTCACCTATGAATTGCTCTCCCTCCTACAAAGCAGAAATATAATTTTCCTTTTCTTTAAGAGGTTCCTCCACTGCTTCCTCTGGGTCATATTCAATATACAAAGGTGGTCTTATATGATCTTGGTCCTTTCTATCCCTTTGCATAATTTGCAATGGTTGCCTCCTAAATTGAGGATTAAAATTTCTGTTATGCCCTTGTCGAATATGTCTTGCAGTATTTTTCTTTCTAAATCCAATTTCACCAATTTATTAAATAGATTCCTAATCACTTTAGTCATCTCATCCTATTTTTGTTCATGAAAATATTTAGGCTGACTAGCAACCTTTACTTCCTCCTTTCCTTTTCCCTTATCCTCCACTTGTTGTTTTGACTTAATTTTCCCTGTAGTAGATAAATTGGCCTCAATTTCTAATTCATTAGTTTGGATTTGGTCTAAAGTAGGAGACCTCCTCCCCCTCAATGTAAAACCAAAGTTACACTCAAATTCCCCTGTAAACACCACTTTTTCTCCTACAGGTGGGGGCTTTATTTCTCCTGGAAAACTGTTATACACTTTATTAAATATTTTAATAAATTCATTTACATATTCTTCTTGTTTTCTCTTGATTTCATTATATTTAGTCAGAAAATAAATATGATCCTTTTTCTCACCCCATATTTTAGTGAACACATTCTCTAATTCCTCCGAAGTATGAATAGAATTAGCAAGAAATGTTTTGAACCACTTCCTTGCTTCTCCATCAAGTGACTGCACAAACAATCTCAACACTACATTTAAATATTGCACATGAAAATTCTCAGAAAATATCCCCGAAAAAAGAAATATGTTTCTTTGTTTTTACTTCATCTTCTCCTCTAAACCTGGGAAACAATTTAATATAATCTTTTGGCAAATAATTCATCGACTGAGGAAGATTTAAAGGTGCATATCTATTTAAGAGAAATTTTCGAATGGCCATGTTTGAATTTGAGTGGGAAACAAAATATTTTTCTGCCTAAAATACAAACGATTGAGGAAGGACAGCAAAAATAGGAACTGGTTGATTGATGAGAAAAATAGGTTGATGTGGAACTGAAAAATTGACTATTTTAATCTCTTCAATTTTTGGAAATTAAAACGACACTGACTCAAATAATTCTCCTTCCATTGGAGCTTCTGGAAAGATATTTTGAGGAAGAATTGAACTCACGTGAGAAATGTGGAGATTTCTTATAACTTCTTCTAAATTAAAACCTAGAAATTGTGGAACAGAACTAGTACTAAGAGCATACAAAGTAGGGTTTAGAGTTACTAAGGACTTTGATTTCCAAACTTTCGGAGAAGTCAATTTATTTGGATCAGAAAGGATGGGAGATTTCTAGTATCAGGTATCATAAATCGTGTGGGGATTTTTCGGAGCTAGGACTACTATCTTGGCGAGAGACTCATCTTAATCACTTTATTTTCTCACGAGACAAAGAAATTACTATTAAGAAAAACCCAGGGAAAAATATCTTGGTGTCTTCGTTCCCTGGCAATGGCGCCAAAAATTTTTGTTCCTTGAGATACAACCCCCAGTTGAAAAGAGGTCAGTTCCAAAGACATTTATTAAGAACAATGATGAAAGTAATTTGTTTCCCCATTTTTTTAAAGCCCCAGAGATTTAAGTTCTTATGAGTCTTCAATGTTTTAACAGTCTTTCAAAGTGGCCTTCTGATGTTGAATATAAATGAATAAGATAGAACAAAAACAAGTGATGGTGGAAAGTCTTTAACAATAGTTTGCCTTTGTATAATCTCTTGTTTCAAACTTTAGAAGAACAATGTAAGTATTAGTAAGTTAAATATAGAAAATAAGAGAACATCATTAATGATTTTTAACTTTAATTTATAGAACTGTAAAATTGAAGACCAACAACTTCATTACTCATTTCTAAAGAAGAATGGCATAAAATAAGATGTAACTGGAGAGATAAATCATACACAAAAAATTATGGAATCACTTGAAAGCTTTATTCATATCGACATGAAGTTCCAAAATAAAAAATAGTTCTTCTTCTGAGGTCCAAAAACTCAAAACCCGCTTTCTCATTTTGACTTAACTTTTATACAAAATTTCAGAAAAGAACACTTACAAAACTGTCAACTACCAAAATTGATAGCCTCCTAAACTACTTAATAACCAATCATTCCTTTTATAATAATTACATTTTGAAAAATAAAACATAAATACAACATCTAAAAAATTTTAAAAGTTGATGAATGTCATGGACGATGAGATGATTGAACGACTACACGAACTCACGCTCGCCTGCTGACGTAATATGGGGAAGACTCACATTAGGGGAATTTTGAGGTCTAAAATGGATCTCCTAAGGAAATTATAAAATAATAGTGGAAATAATAAAATAATATTATATTACATCATCAAATTTTAGAGGGAAAAAAGAAAAAACTACTTTTTCAACTCGTATTTTCAACTTATCTCCCTATGAGTTTACTCAAATTTCGAGTGCGAACACTCGTTGGATGCATAATTTGATTCATAATCCAAGGAGTACAGATGTTGCATAATTTTGATAGACCTTTCTACATGAAAAATCAGAAATACATGAAAAATGTGATTGCAATAATGTTTTTTCATGTATTTCTCTTTTTTCGTTTAGCAGGTTCCATCGAAAGCATGCAACATGGGTACTGCTTGGATGAGGAATTAAAGTTTTCATCGAACAAGTACTGCAGCTTGAAATTTCAGTAAAACCTTAGGGAGATAAGTTGAAAATACAAGTTGAAAAAGTAGTTTTATTATTTTATTATTTTTTAATCTTTTCAAAATTTTACCCCAAATACAGTGAATCATCCCCCATGGTTGACATCATCATCTTAAATCCTATTAGTTCTTATAAAGTTTATCTTGGTTGTACATTTTTCTTAGGAGGCCCATTTTAGACCTCAAAATTTCTTTAATGTGTATAGAGGAAATCCAATGGAGTACCCCGACAACCATTATGAGCCTTCGATCTGTGGTCAAAGGAGATCGCGATGGGTCTATGTCGAGACACTCGAAGTGCTAACCGTCAGTCAGGTTGTGCCATCGGGTTTTCTCTATTTTCTGGGTCTCGCTCCCATTTTCTATCACGCCCAAAAACATAAACGATGTTTAACATTCAATTTTTTTTTTGTAACTTTTATATATGGATCCACCTGCTTAAGAACTTAATTCTGCATCAAAATTTAATTAGTGCATCTTAATCCACCATTACATACTAATTGAAATTCAAAAACGAAATACTTTCACCTTGTGATTTTATTTCTCTTTTGATTTATATATATACATTTTATTTTAAACATAAAGAAAAATAAAATGATCTACCACACCACCCATTAAGTCCAAGTGTTGAACCATGCTCTGATACCACTTTGCATCACCCTCCTCCCACATTTACCCAATTTAACCAGCCTACCAGGGTAAACATGTGACAAACAGTTACCTTGATATGATTTAACCTTGTATATCACCTCAAGGAAGTGGAATTGACAAACAAAAACCTTAGTGACTTCCCTCAACTGCTAGAGGACCCCAAGGGTTAAACCACCTTCCAGGTGTCCCGTCCCTCAGCTAACTTTATTTTTCACTGACCTAAACTCCTAGTCGCATGAAAAAACCTGCATCCATGCAACTAAAATCCTCCAGTCACATGCACAATATTGAAAGGGAGCTATTTTCATCTCAATTTCATAGTTCTATTCCTACTTTCAGGAAATTTGTGCCACTGTTAGGTCCCTATATTACTAGTATAGTCCCTTATTGTTATTAGTGTAACCCCCTTATTGTTATTATTGTACCCTTGTAACCCCCATTTTGTTATTATTGTGCCCTTAAATTATTATTGTTAGGTCGGCTAGGATTACATCGTGGCCCACTAGGATTACATTATGGCCACATGGACTCCTATATATAGAAAGGAGGTTTTGTAAATTGTATCATCCAAGAATTGTTCATTTATGTAATGTATTGGAGGTTGCCCCCTCGAAGTGGCTCATTTCTAAGGCGTTGATATCTCTTTTCTTCTATTTTTGGAGCCGGTTACACAACATTTGGTATCAGAGCTTTGGATTCTAGGATTTCGCTGCTCCAAACAGGTCATCGTGGAATTTTCTCTATAATTTTTTTTCTACGAAGTTTCAAAAGCTGAAATTTATAGGGTGCGAAGCCGTAATCCTGAGGAAGATTTTCTAAAAATTTCAGAGCTTGGTTCGCAATATTTTTGGAGATATGATCTGTGGAAGTTAGGTCTTTTTTCAAAGTCTCTAAATGTGTCATCTTGGATCTCCGTACCATAAAGTTTTTGAAACAAAGTCTCGTAAGCCAAAATAAAATTCGTATGGTACGAAGCTGAAATCCTGAGGAAATTCGTCAAAAAATTTCAGAGCTTGGTTCGCAACATTTTTGGAGATATGATCCGTGGAAGGTAGTGCTTTTTCAGGCTCCTGAATTTCATCTCAAAGAGGTGATCGTGGGAAAAGTTCAATAACTCTCTCTCTGGAGATTGGATTGGAGTTCCGTCAAAAGTCGTCGCAATTAAACGGCCTTTAGTTTCTTGGATATCAATTTCAGAAACAAAGAACAAAACAGTGACACGTGGCAAGTCGTACAAGTTCGCTCTACTGAACCAGTCCAAAATTAGGTCATTGTGGGAGATTGGACACAAATTTGTCTTGGAGAATCCAAATCAGGTCAGACCTATGGCATTCGAAAGATAATTCAGAGGGCTACGTTGATACTGAAATTCAAATATTGAAGTGCTACAATCATAGATATTATCCAATTTCAATATCGAGCTCCTCAAAAGCAAGAAAAGGTATGTTTTTTTTTTTTGGCGAATTGCATAAGTCTTGTTTGAAGAATCAAGTTGAATTGATTCCAAGGGCATCTTGTAGAATAGATATCAAGATTGGATTCTAAAATGGCCCCTAAAAATAATTCAACACCCATCAAGCCTTCAGAAGGCTCTACCATGACTCATGAAGATGAAGAATTGCAACATGATCTATCAAAATTACAAGAATAAGTGCAACAAATTTCACTCTCGCAAAGAGCAACAAAAAATGAAATGGAAGTTTTGAAGAAAGGAGTGGAAGCTAAGATGGATGGCATGGAAGCTGGCATGGAAGCTAAGATGGAAAACATGAAGAATGATCTAAAAACATACATCAAAGGCTTGACAAAGTTGATACAAGAAATGTTTCCTAATGGTGAAAAGATAGAAGAAGAACCTCATGATGAGAAAAAAATAAATGTTAATCGTGATTTGATAAACTCTAATGTTGGCGGGAAGAACCACCATATTCCAAAAATGGATATGAGGAAGTTTGATGGAAAGGATCCTGTAACATGGATATTGCTGTGATGGGAATATTTCCTTATTTTGATCTCCATAATGTGCAAAACATACAAAATGGAAGCATTGCAACTTTACATTTAGAAAAAAATACATTTGTATGGTATCGATCTATTTTCTCCCATAAACAAATTGTCACTTGGTCAATTTTTATAGAGGAAATGATAGCACATTATGAGGATATAAAGAGCAACACCTTCTTTAGCCAATTGATAAATCTCAAACAAAAGGGTTTAATGGGGGAGCACATTGAGAACTTCCAAAAATTGAATATAAGTGTAACTGATATTCCAGAGGAACACAGGATTGATCTCTTCATAGGTACTTTAAAGGATAACATCCAACATGAAGTTCACATTTTGGAACCTAATTCATTGGAGAAGGCATTCGTGTTGGCAAGAAAATTTGAAATAAAATAATGGCGACAAGGAAGCCTACCACTCAATTCTATAAAGAAGTGTTGTTACGCCTAGATTTCCAGACAACCTACAAGGTTGATACCACAACAATTGGAAGAAAAAAGAGCGAAAGGGCTTTGCTACAGTTTTGATAGAAAATACACTAAAGGTCATAAGTGTGATGAGAAGAAATGATTTTATATAGATTGTGAAGAGGAAGAAGAAAATGAACAAGAAGAGGATATACATCAGGAACCAACCCTAGAAGAGGAAGAAGTGAGTCCGACCATTTCGTGTAATGCATTGGCAGGAATTACCACTCCTCAAACTCTCAAGATAGAAGGAAATATCAAGAATAAAAAGGTAATAGTGTTGATTGATTCATGTATTACCCATAATTTTATTCATTGTAAGGTAGCCAAGGAATTGAATTTTTTCCTATACCCAACACCATAATGTCAAGTGATGGTTGCAAATGGAGGAACTATAAATTACTCTAGAAAATGCCATAATATCAAACTAACCATGGGGAAATATGTATTGAATAGTCCAATGCTTTCCATTCCTATGGGAGGTGCTGATGGTGTACTAGGAGTGCAATGGTTACAATCTTTAGGGACGATAGCTTTTAATTTTCAAGAACTTTTCTTGAAATTTTTTTTGAGAAGGAAAGGAAGTCGAATTATTTATATTGCCTATGGGAAGCCGGGAAAGATAATAAGCTCTAATGTCATGAAAAATCTTCTAAAGATAGAACAATGAGGCGTAATTGCACAATTATGCTCACTAGAGAGAAAAATTTATTTACTAATTTCAGAAGTAATTACTATTTTTCTCTCACGAGGCGTAATCCCTTCCAAACATTTATTTACTATCTCAGTTTGACCATCAGATTGAGGATGATAAGATGAGCTATGAGCTAATTGAGTACCGAAATGTTAGGTCCCTATATTACTAGTATAGTCCCTTATTGTTGTTAGTGTAACCCCATTATTGTTATTATTGTACTCCCTAACCCCGTATTTTGTTATTATTATGCCCTTAAATTATTATTGTTAGGTCGGCTAGGATTACATTGTGGCCCACTAGGATTACATTATGGCCCCATGGACTCCTATATAGAGAAAGGAGGTTTTTTAAATTGTATCATCCAAGAATTGTTCATTTATGTAATGTATTGGAGGTTGCCCCCTCGAAGTGGCTTATTTCAAAGGCGTTGATATCTCTATTCTTCTATTTTTGGAGCTGGTTACACAACATTTGGTATCAGAGGTTTGGATTCTAGGGTTTCGCTGCTCCAAACAGGTCATCGTGGAATTTTCGCTATAAATTTTTTTCTACGAAGTTTTAGAAGCTAAAAGTTTTAGGGTGCGAATTCAAAATCCTGAGGAATATTGTCTAAAAAATTTAGAGCTTGGTTCGCAATATTTTCGGAGATATGATCTGTGGAAGTTAGGTCTTTTTTCAGGCTCCAAAACAGGTCATTGTGGAATTTGCGCTATAATTTTTTTTCTACGAAGGTTCAGAATCTGAAATTCATATGGTGGGAAGCTGAAATTCTCAGGAAATTCTTCAAAAAATTTCAGAGCTTGGTTCACAATATTTTTGGAGATATGATCTGTGGAAGGTAGTGCTTTTTCAAGTTCCTGAATTTCATCTCAACGAGGTGATCGTGGGAAAAGTTCAATAACTCTCTCTCTGGGCATCGGATTGGAGTGCCATAAAAAGTGGTCGCAAGGACACGGAATTTAGTTTTGTTTCTATCAATTTCAGAGACAAAGAACGAAACAGTGACATGTGGCAAGTCGTAAAAGTTCACTCTACTGAACCAATCCATAATTAGGTCATTGTGGGAGATTGGACACAACTTTGTCTTGGAGAATCTAAATCAGATCAGACCTGTGGCATTCGAAATATAATTTAGAGGGCTACGTTGATACTGAAATTAAGATATTGAAGTGTTGCAATCACAGAGATAATCCAATTTCAATATCGAGCTCTTCAAAAGAAAGAAAAAGGTGTGTATTTTTTTTCTGAATTGCGTAAGTCTTGCTTGAATAATCAATTTGAATTGATTCCAAGGGCATATTGTAGAATAGATATCAGTATTGGGTTCTAAAAGATGCCCCGTAAAAATAATTCAACACCCATTAAGCCTTCAGAAGGGTCTACTATGACTCATGAAGATGAAGAATTGCAACATGATCTATCAAAATTACAAGAGCAAGTGCAACAAATTTCACTCTCGCAAAGAGTGACAAAAAATGAAAAGGAAGTTTTGAAGAAAGGCGTGGAAGCTAAGATGGATGGCATAGAAGCTATGATGGATGACATGAAAGACAACATGGAAAGCATGAAGAATGATCTCAAAGCAGACATTGAAGGTTTGACAAAGTTGATACAAGAAAGGTTTCCTAATGGTGAAAAGATAGTAGAGGAACCTCATGATGAGAAAAAAATAATTGTTAATCGTGATTTCATAAACTCTAATGTTGGAGGGAAGAACCACCATATTCTAAAAATGGATATGAGGAATTTTGATGGAAAGGATCCTGTAACATGGATACTACAGATGGAGCAATATTTTGATCTCCATAACGTGCAAAACACACAAAAGGTACGCATTGCAACTTTACATTTAGAACAAAATACATTTGTATGGTATCGATGGCCTTGCTCCCATAAAAAAATTGTCAGTTGGTCAATTTTTACAGAAGAAATGATAGCACATTATGAGGATACAAAGAGCAACACCTTCTTTAGCCAATTGATAAATCTCAAACAAAAGGGTTTAGTGGGGCAGCACATTGAGGACTTTCAAAATTGAATATAAGGGTAACTGATATTCCAGAGGAACACAGGATTGATCTCTTCATAGGCACTTTAAAGGATAACATCCAACATGAAGTTCGCGTTTTGGAACTCGATTCATTGGAGAAGGCATTCAGGTTGGCAAGAAAAGTTGAATGTAAAATTATGGCGACAAGGAAGCCTACCACTCAATTCTATAAAGAAGGAAGTGTTGCTACGCCTAGATTTCCACAACCTACAAGGTTGACACCACAACAATTGGAAGAAAAAAGAGCAAAAGGGCTTTGCTACAGTTGTGATAGAAAATACACTAAAGGTCATAAGCGTGCTGAGAAGAAATTATTTTACATAGATTGTGAAGAGGAAGAAGAAAATGAACAAGAAGAGGATATACACCTGGAACTAGCCCTAGAAGAGGAAGAAATGAATCCGACCATATCGTGTAATGCACTGGTAGGAATTACCACTCCTCAAACTCTTAAGATACAAGAAAAAATCAAGAAGCAAAAGGTAATAGTGTTGATTGATTCAGGTAGCACCCATAATTTTATTCATTGTAAGGTAGCCAAGGAATTAAATTGTTTCCTATACCCAGCACCAGAATGTCAAGTGATGGTTGCAAATGGAGGAACTATAAATTGCTCTGGAAAATGCCATGATATCAAGCTAACCATGGGGGAATATGTATTGACTATTCCAATGCTTTCCATTCCTATGGGAGGTGCTGATGTTGTACTAGGAGTACAATGGTTACAATCTTTGGGGACGGTAGCTTTTAATTTTCAATAACTTTTCTTGAAATTTTTTTTAGAAGGAAAGGAAGTCGAATTACGGGGTATTGAAGGGAATTAGGGAAGGATAATAAGCTCTAATTTCATGACAAAGCTTCTAAAGAAAGAACAACGAGGCGTAATTGCACAATTATGCTCACTAGAAGTTCTGACATCAAAATCATCTATTTCTGCAGATCTCCAACAAGTCTTGGACAATCATTCCAAGGTGTTTGAAACACCCAAAGGACTCCCACCTATTCATGATCATGATCATGCTATTCATTTGATTCCAGGAAGTGTTCCTCCAAACATTAGGCCTTATAGATATCCTTACTTCCAAAAGAGAGAAATTGAACGTATGATTGCAAAAATGTTAGAGGCGGGTATAATTCAACCTAGTCAAAGTTCTTTCTCTGCTTCTATAGTATTGGTACACAAGAAGGATGGATCATGGCGAATGTGTCCAGATTATAGGGAGCTCAATAAGCTGACCATTAAAGACAAATTTCCCATTCCTGTGATTGATGAATTATTGGATGAATTACATGGAGAAATTTATTTTACCAAGTTGGATCTTCAATCAGGATATCATCAAATTATAATGAAGACTGACGATATTCCAAAAACAACATTTCAAACTCATGAGGGTCATTATGAATTTTTGGTCATGCCTTTTGGCCTTACCAATGCACCTTCTACATTTCAAGGGTTGATGAATTCCATTTTCAAACCCTTCCTTAGAAAAATTTTTCTAGTATTTTTTGATGATATACTAATCTACAGCAGGTCTTGGAAGGATCATGTTGAACATGTTGACAGGGTGCTCAAACTATTGCAGGAGAAACAATTATATGCAAAAACATCCAAATGTTTCTTTGGAGCACAAGAGGTGGAATATCTGGGTCATATTGTATCTCACGAGGGTGTTAAAGTAGACCCTAACAAAATTAAAGCCATTAAGGAATGGAAAGTCCCCACAACCATAAAGCAGTTGCCAGGATTTCTTGGGTTAACAGGGTATTATCGCAAGTTTGTTAAGAATTATGGGAGAATAGCAGCACCTCTAACAACATTATTGAAGAAAGATGCATTTTCATGGACTCCTGAAGTAACTAAGGCCTTTGAACGTCTTAAAGAGGCAATGTGCCTAGCACCGGTCTTAGCTACACCAGACTTCACAAAAACCTTTATTGTGGAATGTGATGTCTCAGGAAATGGAATTGGTGCAGTTTTAATGCAGGAAGGAAGACCCATTGCTTTTGAAAGTCGTCCAATCAAAGGAAAGTATTTACAGAAACCTATTTATGAGAAGTAAATGTTAGCAATACTGCATGCACTAAAGAAATGGCGAACTTACCTAATGGGAAGACACTTCAAGGTAAAAACTGATCATGATAGTCTTAAACACTTTTTGGAACAAAGACTATCTTCAGAAGAGCAGCAAAAATGGGTCACAAAGATGTTGGTTATGACTTTGAAATAATCTACAAAAAAGGAAAGCTTAATGTTGTTGCAGATGCACTCTCAAGAAAGAATGAAGAGGTGGAAGCATTGCTTTGTGCCATTTCTATTATCCAACCAGATTGGATAACTGAAGCAAGAGATGAATGGAAGAAGGAAAAAGATGTATGGATACTCATTCAAAAGTTGCAGCAAGATCCTAGTACATCCGATACATTTAGTTGGAAAAATGATTCCTTATGGTACAAAGATCGCTTATATCTTTGTAAGAATTCCCAACTAAAACAAAAGATTCTTCTGGAATTGCACACTTCTCCTTTAGGAGGACACTCAGATTTTTAAAAACTTACCACAGGGTGAAGAAAGAATTTTTTTGGGATGGCCTTAAATCTGATATTCGAAAGTTTGTGGCGGAATGTTTGGTCTGCCAGCAGAATAAAGTGGAAACAATTAAGACCCCAGGACTTCTACAACCTTTATCCATTCCAAGTCAACGTTGGGAGGAGATTTCAATGGATTTTATCACAGGTTTACCTAAGTCCGAAGGAAAGAGTGTCATCTTGGTGGTAGTTGATAGACTTACCAAGTATGCACACTTTTGTGCATTATCTCATCCATTTAAAGCAAGTACAGTTGCTACTACATTTATGGACAGAATTCAAAAGCTACATGGAAGCCCAAGGGTCATTGTGAGCGACAGATATCCCATTTTTACTGGAAATTTTTGGACGGAGTTATTTTCTTGTTTGGGTACTCAATTAGCTCATAGCTCATCTTATCATCCTCAATCTGATGGTCAAACTGAGATAGTAAATAAATGTTTGGAAGGATATCTTCGTTGTTTTGTATCCGATAAACAAACACAATGGGTCAAGTGGTTACCTCTTGCTGAATGGTGGTATAACACTTCCTTCCATACTGCAGCAAAAATGACCCCATTTATGGCACTTTATGGATATCATCCACCATCCATCACATCATCTTTAAGTGAAAATTCGAAGGTTCAAGCAGTGGAAGATCACATCGAGCATCAGCAAGAAGTTCTCCAACTCTTAAAGGATAACCTGAATTTGGCACAAAATCGAATGAAACAACAGGCACATCAACATCGCAGCGAGAGAAGTTTTGATGTAGGAGATTGGGTATTTTTACTACTACAACCATACAAACAAATTTCCCTCAAGCAAGCTAAGAAGGATAATAAATTATCGCCAAAGTACTATGGTCCTTACAAGGTGTTGCAAAAGATTGGTACTATGGCATACAAATTGGAGCTTCCCGCTTCTTCGCGAGTACATCCAGTTTTCCATGTTTCATGCTTAAAGAAGGTTATAGGTGAAAATCTTCCAGTTCAAACAATATTGCCAGAACTTGATAAGGAAGGAAAAATCATATTGGAACCTGAAGCGGTCATGGAAACAAGAACTCGACAGCTACGGAATCGATCAATTTCAGAGTATCTCATCAAGTGGAAGAACTTACCCACTGAAGATTCTACATGGGAGGATGAGAATTTTACACAGAAGCACCCAGAGCTACTCAAGCGTTGAGGACAACACTTTTTTGAAGGAGAGGGGCATGTTAGGTCCCTATATTACTAGTATAGTCCCTTATTGTTGTTAGTGCAACCCCATTATTGTTATTATTGTACCCTTGTAACCCCCATTTTGTTATTATTATGCCCTTAAATTATTATTGTTAGGTCGGCTAGGATTACATTGTGGCACACTAGGATTACATTATGGCCCCATGGACTCCTATATATAGAAAGGAGGTTTTGTAAATTGTATCATCCAAGAATTTTTCATTTATGTAATGTATTGGAGGTTTCCCCCTCGAAGTGGCTTATTTCTAAGGCGTTGATATCTCTATTCTTCTATTTTTAGAGCTGGTTACACAACACCAAACAAGAAAATAACTCCGTCCAAAAATTTCCAGTAAAAATGGGATCTCTGTCGCTCACAATAACCCTTGGGCTTCCACGTAGCTTTTGAATTCTATCCATAAATGTAGTAGCAAATTTACTTGCTTTAAATGGATGAGATAATGCACAAAAGTGTGCATACTTGGTAAGTCTATCAACTACCACCATGATGACACTCTTTCCTTCGGACTTAGGTAAACCTGTGATAAAATCCATTGAAATCTCCTCCCAACGTTGACTTGGAATGGATAAAGGTCGTAGAAGTCCCGAGGTCTTAAATTCTATTTTTGAAGCTGGTTGCACAACACTAACCATGGGGGACTATATATTGAATAGTATAATGCTTTCCATTCCTATGGGAGGTGCTAATGTTGTACTAGGAGTATAATGGTTACAATCTTTGGGGACGGTAGCTTTTAATTTTCAAGAACTTTTCTTGAAATTTTTTTCAGAAGGAAAGAAAGTCGAATTACGGGGTATTACAAGGAATCCAGGAAAGATAATAAGCTCTAATTTCATGACAAAGCTTTTAAAGAAAGAACAACGAGGCGTAATTGCACAATTATGATCACTAGAAGTTCCAACATCAAAATCATCTATTTCTGTAGATCTCCAACAAGTCTTGGGAAATCATTCCAATGTGTTTGAAACTCCCAAAGGAATCCCACCTATTTGTGATCATGATCATGCTATTCATTTTATTCTAGGCAGTGTTCCTCCAAACATCAGGCCTTATAGATATCCTTATGTCCAAAAGAGCGAAATTGAACGTATGATTGTAGAAATGTTATAGGCGGGTATAATTCAACCTAGTCAAAGTTCCTTCTCAGCTCCTGTAGTATTGGTACACAAGAAGGATGGATCATGGCGCATGTGTCCAGATTATAGGGAGCTCAATAAGCTCACCACTAAAGATAAATTTCCCATTCCCATGATTGATGAATTATTGGATGAATTACATGGAGCAATTTATTTTACCAAGTTGGATCTTCGTTCAGGATATCATAAAATTAGAATGAAGAGTGAAGATATTCCAAAAATAGCATTTTGAGCTCATGAGGGTCACTATTTTTTGGTCATGCCTTTTGGCCTTACCAGTGAACCTTCTACATTTCAAGGGTTGATGAATTCCATTTTCAAACCCTTCCTTAGAAAATTTGTGCTAGTATTTTTTGATGATATACTAATCTACAGTAGGTCTTGGAAGGATCATGTTGAACTATTGACAGGGTGCTCAAAATATTGTTGGAGAAACAATTATATGCAAAAACATCCAAATGTTTCTTTGGAGTACAAGAGGTGGAATATCTGGGTCATATTGTATCTCACGAGGGTGTTAAGGTAGAACCTAACAAAATTAAATCCATTAAGGAATGGAAAGTCCCCACAACCATAAAGCAGTTGCGAGGATTTCTTGGGTTAACAAGGTATTATCGCAAGTTTGTTAAGAATTATGGGAGAATAGCAGCACCTCTAACAACATTATTGAAGAAAGATACATTTTCATGGACTCCTGAAGCAACTAAGGCCTTTGAACATCTTAAAGAGGCAATGTGCCTAGCACCGGTCTTAGCTACGCCAGACTTTACAAAAACCTTTATTGTGGAATGTGATGCCTCAGGAAATGGAATTGGTGTTGTTTTAATGGAGGAAGGAAGACCCATTGCTTTTGAAAGTCGTCCAATCAAAGGAAAGTATTTACAGAAACCTATTTATGAGAAGGAAATGTTAGCAATACTGCATGCACTAAAGAAATGGCGAACTTACCTAATGGGAAGACACTTCAAGGTAAAAACGGATCATGATAGTCTTAAACACTTTTTGGAACAAAGACTATCTTCAGAAGAGCAGCAAAAATGGGTCACAAAGATGTTGGGTTATGACTTTGAAATAATCTACAAAAAAAGGGAAGCTAAATGTTGTTGCAGATGCACTCTCAAGAAATAATGAAGAGGTGGAAGCATTGCTTTGTGCCATTTCTATTATCCAACCAGATTGGATAACCGAAGCAAGATATGAATGGAAGAAGGACAACGAAGTGTGGACACTCATTCAAAAGTTGCAGCAAGATCCTAGTACATCTGATACATTTAGTTGGAAAAATGATTCCTTATGGTACAAAGATCGCTTATATATTTTTAAGAATTCCCAACTAAAAAAAAAGATTCTTTTGGAATTGCACACTTCTCCTTTAGGAGGACACTCAGGATTTTTAAAAACTTACCACAGGGTGAAGAAAGAATTTTTTTGGGATGGCCTTAAATCTGATATTCGAAAGTTTGTGGCGGAATGTTTGGTTTACCAACAGAATAAAGTGGAAACAATTAAGACCCCAGGACTTCTACAACCTTTATCCATTCCAGGTCAACGTTGGGAGGAGATTTCAATGGATTTTATCACAGGTTTACCTAAGTCCGAAGGAGAGAGTGTCATCATGGTGGTAGTTGATAGACTTACCAAGTATGCACACTTTTGTGCATTATCTCATCCATTTAAAGCAAGTACAGTTGCTACTACATTTATGGACACAATTCAAAAGCTACATGGAAACCCAAGGGTTATTGTGAGCGACAGAGATCCCATTTTTACTAGAAATTTTTGGACATAGTTATTTTCTTGTTTGGGTACTCAATTGGCTCATAGCTCATCTTATCATCCTCAATCTGATGGTCAAACTGAGATAGTAAATAAATGTTTGGAAGGATATCTTCATTGTTTTGTATCTGATAAACAAACACAATGGTTCAAGTGGTTACATCTCGCTGAATAGCGGTATAACACTTCCCTCCATACTGCAGCAAAAATGACCCCATTTATGGCACTTTATGGATATCATCCACCATCCATCACATCATATTTAAGAGAAAATTCGAAGGTTAAAACAGTGGAAGATCACATCGAGCATCAAAAAGAAGCTCTCCAACTCTTAAAGGATAACCTGAATTTGGCACAAAATCAAATGAAACAACAGGCAGATCAACATCGCAGCGAGAGAAGTTTTTATGTAGGAGACTGGGTATTTTTACGACTATAACCATACAAAAAAATGTCCCTCAAGCAAGCTAAGAAGGATAATAAATTATCGCCGAAGTACTATGGTCCTTACAAGGAGTTGAAAAAGATTGGTACTATGGCATACAAATTGGAGCTTCCTGCTTCTTCACGAGTGCATCCAGTTTTCCATGTTTCATGCTTAAAGAAGGTTATAGGTGAAAATATTCCAGTTAAAACAATATTTCAAGAACTTCATGAGGAAGGAAAAATCATATTGTAACCTGAAGTGGTCACGGAAACAAGAACTCGACAGCTACAGAATCGATCAATTTCAGAGTATCTCATCAAGTGGAATAACTTACCCACTGGAGATTCTACATTGGAGGACGTGAATTTTATACAGAAGCACCTAGAGCTACTCAAGCGTTGAGGACAACACCTTTTTGAACGAGAGGGGCATGTTAGGTCCCTATATTACTATTATAGTCCCTTAGTGTTGTTAGTTTAAACCCCTTATTGTTATTATTGTACCCCTGTAACCCCCATATTGTTATTATTGTGCCCTTAAATTATTATTGTTAGGTCGGCTAGGATTACATTGTGGCCCCACTAGGATTACATTATTTCTCCATGGAATCCTATACATAGAAAGGAGTTTTTGTCATTTGAAGGTAACCTTGGCCACTAACATAAGGGACAACATGCTGCTAAACCATAGGTGTAAGTTAAGGAGGAGGAACAGACTCTATGGAACTCAAAAGAGAATTACCATATGATATTCATGAATTTAATTACATAATCGATGTCCAAGGACTAGAAGCCACACTAGAAAAGCTACCTGATAAAGAATGATAGCCTTGTGGGATGGACAGGCCACCATACAAATATGTTTTTGTGATATTTTAAACAAATATTTGGAATTAAAATTTGATGTCTTTACCATAGTGGTGGACATAGGTTGAGAGGTTGGATTAGTTCAAGTCATGGTTAATAATTCCAAAGAATATTGTCGTGAGGGATTCGTGGGTAATTCCAAAAAATCATGCAAAGAATTTTTTTTCGAATTTTGAAGAGGAAGAGGGTCGATTTTTTAAAAGTGAAGTCCTTCCCAATGAACATGAGTATAAGGATGAGATTTTTCTTGTAGGATATCTTCAATACTAACAAGTCCATATGGAAGAGGTTCACCTCAAGTCCAAGATATATAGGTTATGTCTCCGACAATGGATGATAATAGGAAGGTCTCGAAATAACAAGTAAAGATGGTAGAGGCTCCTAAAGTTTGAAAACCTTAGGAATAAAAGTGTTTGAATCAGGAAATTTAGGTTGAACACCCTCAAGCAACAAATTTTCATGGATTTCTCTTTCGATTTTGTCAGTTTCATCATCAGGAATAGATGTAGTCTTAGGCTCATAACTCAAAGGGAAAAATGATTCTGGTGCATGAATAGAAAGAGGAGGGAAAGAAGTAGTTACTAATGTTCTCGATTCAGTAGTTTTCATCTTATTATGCTTCTAACGATGACCAAGAGTATCTTATGGTGGAAGAGGAAGCTTATTTTTCATTCTACATGAACGACAGGGTGGGGGATTTTTTTCTTCCATGTTGGATAATAAATTTTATTAACACAAAAATAAACAAATAAAAAATAGGGTAATCTAGGCGTAAAGGATTACCAAGGATCCGCGAACTGCAATATACACCTTGGAAAATAGAGGACTTAATTTACAGTATCCAATCCCCTCAAATGATATTTTCGGTGTATCACAGTATACAAGGAAACAAACTCGGCTAACTATGGATGGATAGAAACCTATAGGGGACTCCAAAAATATGCTCGATGGTAAATGGGAGTGCAGTCTATAATATTGTTTCCTAATGCGTAATCATTCAATGAGAGAATTCCCTAATACTTTATGTGCGTGGAGAGCCATCCGGTATACCCAATGGTACATGGAAAAAGATCCTATATAGTCAAATATGTGGAATGGGATATCACCCCCAGGATGCAACACTGGAAAAAAATAACAACTCCTATGTTTAACGATGTGAGAACACGTCTCTAGCCTAGACCTCTATGCGTTTGAGTTGATGCTACAAATTCTACATAGGTTGATTCAATACATTTTACTATTTATCTTTGATTAAGTTTCAGTTTTGGGCTCACCAAAAATGTCACCTAAATATATTAAAATGAAAATGTAGCATGAGAAAATAGAAATGTTTCTCTTTCAATGAAAATCTAGCTAAGGAAGTGAAGAGAAATCAATATGCAACATAAAACCTACACCAAAAAAGATGCAAGATTCAATTTCCCTTTCAATGTGACCATTCATATATCAATGCACATACAAAACCATAAATGCCAAATGATTTTTTTTCTTTTCAACACACTTAATTTTTGAAATGAAGAAAACTAAGATGCAAATGTTTAATCACTAATTCAAATGCACTTTTTATAATTAGGACTAGAACAAAAATTCATCCAAGTGGTCAATGACCAAATGAAATCAGTTTTCAAGAGACCAAATGATAAGAAAAAAGAAAAATTAAAACTAATTCTTACCAACGGGAATAAAAAACAAATTCTCTCCAACAAGAGGATTTAGAGAGACCACAAGACACTCAAGCCTCGGGGAAGGTCAGTTGGAGGTAGGTTGATCAAAGAGAAATTCAGAAACAAAGGAAACATTTGTGCAAAATAGGGGCCAATGCTAGTGTAGAAGAGGCACCAGTGCTTTGCAATGCTGATACAGAGTGGACCTGGGTGTGGTGCGATGGTCTATCATAATCACTCGGGGAGAGGTCATCCAGGGATGGAATATTCTGACACAAAAATTGCAAAATAAATTCTATGAAATCACTTTGTAGGTTTGTTCTTCACAAATCAAACCAAAAAAGGTCTATCCAATAGGTAATTAAAAAAATGGACAAGGAAAACCATCGATGGAATACACCATTCCGTAGTAGATTTGCCAATTTTTAATGGGGGATTTACAATTATGGACAAAATAATGCCCCTTAGCTCCAGTGGACAACCTAGAACAACGGAGAGAGACAAGGAAGCCAATTATTTCCTTAAAGTAAATAGATGAAAAAATGAATTATACTTGGAATCCGTCACATGCTTCGCTACAAGCCAAGAAACTACGATATATATGTAGTATCATCTAAGTACTCTATTGAATAGACCAACATGGTTACATTGACATATATGGAATAACGACATCACATGTAGGAAATCAAAAAATTATTTGCATTAATATAAATGGAAGGATATAACCACAAATAGGTTTAGATCTTGTAGAATATCTCCTCCACCTTTTCCTGTCCTTTCCTTGTCACAATATGCACCTCCAATCACCCTAAATGCATGAAATAATACCTCTTCACCTGAGCAGCATAAGGGTAGAATCACTCTATAAAATCCAACACATTTCTTATGGAAGGTTGTAAATATATATAGGAGTAGGGTAATTTGGGATTTATTATCCAATTAAAAATATAATGTTTTAGAGAGACCTCTGATGGGAGGATGGGATCAAAGGATAAACAACGAAAACTCTAAATAAATATAGGATAGGATCAGAAATTTTTATATGGGCTAAATGGTTGTAACAAATTTTGGAAGCTTATGGAGAGGATGCTTACGGAAAATTTCTCTTTTTCCTGAATTTATAGAACCATCATAGGTGCAAAGGGGACCACCTGATAGGTGATCAACGTTGGCCATAGTGGAGAAACCTGTAGGTGAACGCTTTTCAGAGAAATTGTCCTAAAACGGGCTCAGATGAGGTGGTGTAAGGAAGAAGTTCTGGGAAATTAAGGAGGTATTCTTAGGGATTCATGCAATGATGTTGACAAGGGTGAATAAGATGTCGATTGATCCCATTAGTAAGATTAATGAATAGATGTGATAAAAGGGTGTATAACAAAAGGGTAGGCATAAAGAGAGAGTGTGTTATGGTAGAAAAGGGAAGAAATTAAAATGTAGGAGGTGAGACCTACTTTTTAGAAATAAGTCTCCTTTATCATGTGTACATGATCTCAATGAGGTGGGGGAGGCATACCCCTTCGAGATAGTTGAGTGAAAGGAATAATGGTGCACCCAATAATGTGGGTATAAGAAACATAATGCATGATACATGATATGTTGGTGTCAATGGGCTAGAAATAATAAAATTATACAAAGAGTCCCATATATATAAGTTCTTGTAATACAATGGCAAATACTGATACAACTAATATTTTTATCACCAAACTGACACTAATTGGGATGCTCAATGGTCAGTTCAGTGTAACTATTTCAAACCACTTAGGGTTGGAAGTTAGCCCTTTCAAACAGAGAGGGCTCTCTCAAGAAAGTATATGATATTCAATAAACAAGCTTTAATGGCTCTCTTAATAAAATATATGATATTCAATAAACAAGCTTTAATGGCTAGCCCTCATATCTTTTTTGGATGATTTTTTCCGGGTGAAATATGTGTGAGGGCTACAATTGGGCATGGATTCATCATGAAAACTCAATTACAAACAAGCATCATTCATGGAAGTTGAGGCACATAAGATCTTACAAAAATAATGCTGACAGCAAACATAATACATAAAGGAAGTTGGAGCATAAGATTTATGAATTCCAACTAATTATGTATGAGTAAGCTGAATTAATATTGAAAAGATAAAGGAGACAAGCACATAAGATCCAAATTAGAATCTCGGGTCTGAAAAAAGTCTTATGTAACTTTTTATTAGCTGTGTGAAAGAAAATTACATGGTAACATAGTAATCTACATCCATCAACCCTTCTATAACTTTGAAATTCTCTCATTTATAGTGTGAGGACTCATAAAACTGGTTTTCAACCTTGCTAACTTTGAATTTCTACCTCAGAGACATATTTCAAATAGGATTACATCACTTTGAGACTTCTTAGGGATATTTTTTTTTGGCAGAGTTTGAATACAAAAAGGACTCTTCTTCATTAAATAGCTCAGCAAATCCCTTTAAGAATTCTCATCAAATGCAACCAAATAATTTTCTTAGTGTATTGGATTTATGATATATCATCATGCAACTGTTGGCAATATGATGCAGAGTGTTGTCCTTGATGGCAACCCACTGAATGAAGATGAAGACATGAGATTGTTGGCATGAGTTGTCCTTGATGGAAATCCACCTGATGAAGTTATTCTTGACCTGATGGACTTGGTAAATGATGTAAAATGATGTCTGTTAGCAATATGATGCTGAGTGTTGTCCTTGAATGGAAACCCACTTGATGAAGATGATGGAAAATTACTTGATGAAGTTGTGCTTGATAGAATATGTTCTTGATGAACTAAAACTAATGTATCTACAGTGAGTACAGAAGGCAATGAAGAAAGGAATTCAGCATGTGCTAACTATATGATGAAAAGAGTATGTTTCAAGGAATACGCGGATCTGTCTAGGGGAAGTCGCGTATGCACGCGGAAAAGAACGTGCCAAGTCGCGTATGGGTAAAAGCGCTCAAAAGGTGCAAAACCAGGGGTAACCACCATGGTATTGACCCATTGTATTGAGTAATGATTCATCTAAATGACCTCGTCCAGGAATACCATCGGAAGCAATGTGGTTTTGGCTCATGGTATTGAAAAAGGGTAAACCTATATAAAGAGAAGAATTTCATTGTGCAAATCATAAGAGTAGGGGGCAAGATGTCTGAGCTTGAATGAATACTTCTCTCTAAAGTAGATCTAAATGGAAAGGGTTGCAGTTGAATGATAAATCTGAATGTATGATGCACCAATGATGAAGAAGGGGATCTAGATCTGAAATGTACTTGTATGGAATGATTAGATCTGTGATGAGGCGAACATCTGTCTGAAGTAAAAGGGTAATTCTGAACTGAATATCTGATCTGAAGAAGTATGCTGCTTTATAATGGTTGAAAATCTATACGCTAGTTAGCCGCAGAGGAAGTGCGTATATACGCAGCTTCGCTGAAGAGAAAGCGCGTATGCGCAATGAAATGAGCTCTGTAATATGTATAGAGGTATACGCTGGTTTGTGTGAATGGAAGTGCGTATATACGCGACATCATAGAAAGGAAAGCACGTATGCAAACTAGGGTTTGCTGAAGTCTGTGTGTGAAAATTGATGAAACGTGGTCCGTAGAGGTGCTCAGGGTTGTAGCCTTCAGTCAGGGGGTTGTAGCTCCCTTCCAGGTGAGGCTGGTAAACGAGATCAGGGGGTCGTAGCTCCCTTCCAGGAGAGGCTGGTAAACGAGTCAGGGGGTTGGAGCTCCCTTCCAGGAGAGGCTGGTAAACGAGCGCAGGTGGGTGCCTGCGTGCTGGTCAAGTCTGCGCCAGCACATATGTTGGAAGATGTTTTCTCTATAATAAAATATTGAAGGCTGAGCAACTGCAGCGGTGGTTTTCTCCCGACTTGGGTTTCCACCTAAAAATCCTGGTGTTCATGTGTGATGCTTTGTGTGATGGTTTATTCTGTTGTTACTACACATGTTTACTATTAACTTAACATCAGATGATTGAATAGTGCAAAGAACTAAGTTAATAAATATCTGCATATTTAGATCTCTGCTAATATGCGAGTTGCATGAAGGATATCCACGTATATACGCAAGTTTACTAAAGGAAAGTAGCGTATGGGTTTTAGAGATTGAAAAAGTAGAAAAGTTTTGAATATGTTGTAAATACTGATTCACCCCCCCCTCTCAGTATTTTTCCCAACAATTGGTATCAGAGCAGGTTCTTCTGCATATGTTTGATCGCTTGAAGGAGATCCGTCACAATGGGAAGTCAAGAAGGAGTAATGTCTATAAAGCCACCTCTATTCAATGGAAGCAATCTGATATTCTGGAAGGTACGAACAAACGCATATCTGCAAAGTCTTGGTGCAGATGTATGGGCAATCGTGGAAGAAGGATATCAATACCCGGCAAGTATTCCCACTGATGCAGCAGAAAGGAAGAAGCATGAAATCAATGCAAAAGCAGTAAATGTCTTATTAGGAAGCATGACTGAACCAGAATTTGCTAAACTGATGCAGCTACATTCAGCAAAAGAAATATGGGACAAAATCATTCTAAGCTATGAAGGAGACACAAAGGTAAAAAGTGCAAAACTCCAAACTCTTATAATTGAATATGAAAATTTGAAGATGCATAGTGATGAAACCATTGCCCATTTCTTCTTACGTCTGGATGATATTGTAAATCGAATGAGAAATTTGGGTGAAACCATAACTGATACTAGTTTGGTGGAAAAAGTCTTAAGATCCTTGACTTCAAAATTTCACTCTAAAGTTTCAGCTATTGAAGAAAGGCAAGATCCGCAAACTCTTACTATTGTTCAATTACATGGTATTCTGACTGCTTTTGAAATGAGACAAGGAGGTCCGTCTCAAATCAAAGAAGCTGCTTTTAAGGTATCTGCAAGAGGTAAGGAAAAGGAAGTTGTCAAGGAATCCAGCTATATATCTGAAGAAGAAGAAGAGAATTTTACGAGAAAGCTCCAACTAGGTACTGGAAGATTCAAAGGTAAGCTTCCCTTCAAATGTTTTGAGTGTGGAAAAGTTGGTCACTATGCTGCTAAATGTCCCTATAGAGAAAAACGTGGTAAAGGGAAACAATTTGAAAAGAGGAAGAGTTATTAGGAAAATGAAGATGATGATGAAGTGTCTAGTGAAGATGAAGAAGATTCTGACCATGATATTAAACTGCTCATGGAAAAAGATTCTAGAGAATAAAAGGATACTTTTGTTGATGCTCTGGAAGACAATGATTTTCTTGAAGAAAACAATCAACTCAAAGTAAGCCTAGAAGAAAAGAACATAATCATAGAGACTCTTGAAAATCAGCTTGAAGCAAAGGAAAAACGCATTGAGGAATTGGAGTGTGAAGTAGTAAGTCTAAGGAAAGATAATGAGAAAGGAAAAACTCTCAATCTTAGATTTGCTAAAAGTTCAGAAACCTTAGATGAAATTATCAATGCTCAATGTCCTCCTCTCATAAAAACAGGTCTTGGATATATTGGAGAATCCTCTCAGGCTTCAGTACCAAATTATCTAAAGGCAGGAACTACTGGCTTACAATATTCTGCCTCTCAACAAGGAAGCAAGGATTATTTACAGGTAAAGCAGGATCATCGCACTTCAAGGAAGACTGACAGGAATAACTTTCAAAGGAGCTCCAACCAGCAGGTAAATCCAAATAGAATATTTCGAGATTACAAAAATGTCTATTTCAATGGACAATGTTTTACATGTCACAATTTTGGCCACAAAGCTGCTCAATGTGTTGCTTACAAAACCATCATGACAAGAGAAGCAAGAAAGAAAAGGTTGGATACTGAACCAAAGAAGAATACCTATAACAAATTTTCTCCTCTTCAAAATGAAGTTGAATGTGCTTATTGCAATAACTTTGGCCATGAAGAATCTGAATGCAGGAGCAAAGTCCAGCCAAAACAACACTTTCCCTCAAGCTCTAAAGTGTGGAAAAAGAAAGAACCTCCGGTTGAAAATTGTGGGATAGCGTTATTTGCAGAAGGTGAAGAAAATCAATAGTACATTGATAGTGGGTGCTCAAGACACATGACAGGTGACAAAAGAAAACTCCTTACATATAATGCTCTAGAAAAGGAAAAGAAAGTAACATTTGGAAATGATTCTCCTGCTGTAATTAAAGGAAAAGGGTCTGTGTTTCTAAAAGAAAAGGTGAAGGCTAATGATGTCATGTATGTGGATGGATTAAGGCATAATCTGTTAAGTGTAAGTCAAATGTGTGATCAAGGAACTGAAGTTGTTTTTAGTTCAAAAGAATGTGTGGTTCGTGATCTTGATACAGGTAAAACAATTATAAAAGGAAAAAGAACTCCAAGCAACCTGTATGTATTGAAGAACTGCAAAGATCAATGTTACTTGAGAAAATCTTCAGAAAATTGGCTATGGCATAGAAGGCTGGGGCATCTGAGCTTCTCTCAAATCAACAAAGCAAGCAGACTTCAAGTTGTTCGTGGTCTTCCCAATATTAATCTACCAGAAAGTATCATATGCAAATCTTGTCAATTCGGTAAGCAGACCAGAGTACGATTTAATGCCAAAGAAGGATCTTCAAGTAAGCCTCTTGAACTCATTCATACTGACATATGTGGACCTATGAGGAAAAATAATCTACGTGGGGAAGAATACTATATCTTATTTATTGATGACTACTCTAGAATGTGTTGGATCGGGTTTATTAAACACAAAGATGAAGCATTTGAAAAGTTACAGATCTTCAAAGCATTGGTAGAAAATGAATTAGATCTAAAAATCAAGTGTCTTAGATCTGATCGAGGAGGAGAATACACATCAAATGAATTCTTTGAATTTTGTGAACAACATGGGATAAAAATACAGTTCTCTATAGCAGGCACTCCACAACAAAATGGCGTAGCAGAAAGAATGAATAGAACCATTCAACAAATGGCTAGAGCTATGATTGATGATTCTGAAGCACCTGACATGTTCTGGGGTGAAGCAGCACATACACCAGTTAACATTCTCAACAAGGCTCATGTTTGGGTAAATAGTGACAAAACTCCTTATGAACTCTGGTATGGTAATTCTCCCACTGTGAAGCATTTTAAAGTTTTTGGAAGTAAATGCTTTATCAAAAATAATGATGAAAAGCTTGGCAAGTTTGAACCTAGATCAGATGAAGGGATATTTCTTGGTTACTCATCTTCAAGCAAAGCCTTCACATGTTACAATAAAAGGCTTCGAAAGATTGTTGAATGTATTGATGTTGTTATTGATGAGTCTCCCGCAGCTCCTAAAGAAGAAAAACAAACAACAAAAGAAGATGATGGTGACTTATGGCCATCTACATCAAACAGAAATGATATAGGCAGTGGATCCAATGAATAATCTGAAAATGATCTATCTGAAAAAGCTCCATCCAGATATGTTCCAAAGAATCATCCTGAGTCTCAAATTTTGGGAGACAAGGAATCAGGTGTACGAACAAGGAGAACTCTGGTGGGATCTTCTAGTCATCTGGCACTTCTATACACAATTGAACCACACAATGTCAATCAAGCTAGCAAAGATGAATGTTGGAAGCAAGCCATGGATGAAGAGCTTGATCAAATTGAAAAGAATGACACTTGGGAATTGGTACCAAGACCACATGATAAAAATGTCATTGGAACTAAATGGATTTTCAAGAAAAAGTTAAATGAGAATGGGGATGTTGTAAGAAACAAAGCTAGATTGGTTTGCAAAGGGTATACTCAACAAGAAGGTATAGACTTTGAAGAAACTTTTGCTCCTGTAGCTAGACTTGAAGCTATAAGAATGTTTCTTGCTTTTTCAAGTTATCAACAAATCAAAGTTTATCAAATGGATGTTAAATCTGCTTTTCTTAATGGTGATCTAGAAGAAGAAGTATATATAGAACAACCGGAAGGATTCATTTTGGGAAATGATGAAAATCTTGTTTGTAGACTTAAAAAGGTTCTATATGGTCTCAAACAAGCTCCAAGGGCATGGTATTATCGTCTTGACAAATATCTTCATCAACAAGGATTTTCAAAGGGGTCTGCTGATAGCAACTTATACACAAAAATTGAAAATGATAAATTATTGATTGTAGTGGTATATGTTGATGATATCATTTTTGGAAGTAATGAAGAATCTATGAGTCATAAATTTGCTTCTGTCATGCAGCAAGAATTTGAAATGTCTTTACTTGGGGAACTAACATTCTTTCTTGGCTTGCAAGTGCATCAAACTACAGATGGTATATTCCTATCACAAGCAAAATATCTTAAGCAAATTCTGAAGAAGTATGGCATGGAAGAATGCAAACCTATAAGTACACCAATGATAACCGGATGCAATCTCAGTTCTCATGATGATTCTCCCACGGTGAATCAACCGGAATACAGATCAATGATAGGAAGTCTACTTTATCTCACTGGGACTAGACCAGATATTATGCATGCAGTTGGTATTTTTGGACGATTCCAAGCTAATCCAAAAGAGTCTCACCTTCAGGCTGTTAAAAGAATATTCAAATATCTACAAGGAACTCAAGACTTTGGTCTATGGTATCCAAAGAATGCTGATCTTACTCTTCATGCTTACACCGATGCAGATTGGGCTGGAAGTGTTGATGATCGGAAAAGCACTAGTGGTGGTGCATTCTATATGGGACCTCGGTTAGTATCTTGGTTCAGCAAGAAGCAAAATTCTATTGCCTTATCTACAGCAGAAGCAGAATATGTGGCTGCCGCATCTTGTTGCACTCAACTCCTTTGGATGATGCAAACCTTACAAGATTTTCAAATCAAATGTACACCTCCCGTCCCCATTAAGTGTGACAATACAAGTGCCATCAGTATTTCAAAGAATCCTGTTATGCATTCGAAGACCAAGCACATTCCGATCAAGTATCACTTCTTACGTGAACAAGTGCTTGAGCAAAAGGTGAAGTTGGAGTATGTTCCCTCCAAAGAACAAGTTGCTGATATCTTTACCAAACCTCTGCCCAGGGAAGCATTCGAGTATCTAAGACAGAGGCTGGGAGTGTTCTCTGCCAGTCAAAAGAACAATGGAAATCCGCATAAATTTAGAAGATGGCATTGCATGTGCGACCATGAATCACATTGATGTATATACGCGGGAAGTTCCCGTATTTAAAACCGCGTATGTCCGATTGCCGACCATTTTCCTCGTTTGGAGTCGGGGCCTTCCTCTTCAAGACAAATGATAAAGGTCAGTTTGGTATCTATGATACTGTTTGGTATCTCTGGTGGTGTTCCAGTTCTCATAATTCTATTTCTAATATTTTGATAAAGATGCCTTGATGATTTGTTGGTGAAAGTGTTCAGGATGCACTAACTAAGGGGGAGCCTTAGTCATATGGAAAGGATGCTTGGATGCACAGATTCAGGGGGAGCATTAGTCTTGCTGAGTATAATGCATTTTTGGAATTATGGTGGTTCTAATACATGATCTCTCTTGAGGTCTTTTTGGTATTGGTTATGAAAATTCATATTTGTATTTTTGTCATGTTGAGACCCATGATGTAAAATTTGTAATATTCAGTCATGTAAGGACTTGTCAAATTTGTAAACCCACTTGGTTGGGTAGCTGAGTCAAATTTTGTAAACCCACTTGGTTGGGTAGCTGAGTCAAATTTTGTAAACCCACTTGGTTGGGTAGCTGAGTTGAAATGTGTAAACCCACTTTGTTGGGTAGTTGAGTCTCATATGTAAATCCACTTGGATGGATAATTGATGTAAGTATGAGTCTTTGGTAGAGTCATGTACTTCATTGAAATTTTGTTTGAAGATTTAGCATGAACTCAGGGGGAGCTTTATCACTTCAATATATATCAGATCTGCAGAACGCTTCTTCCACATGAGGAGAAAAGGGGGAGAGTATGTTGGTTTTGGTCCGCCCTTTGCCCTTGATGTCAAAGGGGGAGAGTGACATGGTGTTTGAATGGTGTCAAAAATGGAGAGAAGGACATGGTGTCATTGTATTCTTAATGTACCTATCTGTTGTGGTGATCAAACACCATCGTGGTTGCCATCAAGTCCAAAGGGGGAGATTGTTGGAAATATGATGCAGAGTGTTGTCCTTGATGGCAACCCACTGAATGAAGATGAAGACATGTGACTGTTGACATGTGTTGTCCTTGATGGCAATCCACCCGATGAAGTTATTCTTGACTTGATGGACTTGGTAAATGATGTAAATATGATGTGATATGATGTTTGTTGACAATATGATGCTAAGTGTTGTCCTTGAAAGACAACCCACTTGATGAAGATAATGGCAACTTACTTGATGAAGTTGTGCTTGATAGAATATGGTTTGATGAACTAAACCACATATCCTACAGTGAGTACGTAAGGCAATGAAGAAAGGAATTCAAGATGCCAACTATAGGATGAAAGAGTAGGTTTCATAAATACTGCGGATCTGCCTAAGGGAAGCGCGTATGGGCAAAAGCGCTCAAAAGGTGCAAAACCAGGGGTAACCACCATGGTATTGACCCATTGTATTGGGTAATGATCCGCCTAGTTGACCCCGTCCAGGAATACCATCGGAAGTAATGTGGTTTTGGCTCATGGTATTGAAAAAAGGGTAAACCTATAAAAGGAGAAGAAATTCATTGTGCAAATCACATGTGTGGGTGAAAGATGTCTGAGCTTGAATGAATACTTCTCTCTGAAGTAGATCTGAATGGAAAGGGTTACACTTAAATGATAAATCTGAATGAATGATGCACCAGTTATGAAGAAGGGGATCTAGATCTGAAATGTACTTGTATGGAATGATTAGATCTCGGTGGGCCGAGGCGAACATCTCGTTCAAGTAAAGGGCATCAACCGAATATCCATCCAAGAAGTATGCCGCTTTATAATGGTTGAAAATCTATACGCTGTTAGCTTAGAAGTGCGTATATACGCAATTTTTACGAAGAGAAAGTGCGATGTGTACGAGAGCTCGTATATGTGTACGTAGGTATACGATGGTTTGTGTGAACGTAACGTATATAGGCGACATCATAGAAAGGAAAGCTGTGAGGAAAGAAAGGGTTTGTCAAGTCCAGGTGTGAAAATTGATGAAACGTGGTCCGTAGAGGTGCTGAGGGTTGTAGCCTTCAGTCAGGGGGTTGTAGCTCCCTTCCAGGTGAGGCTGGTAAACGAGAGCAGGGGGTCTTAGCTCCCTTCCAGGAGAGGCTGGTAAACGAGTCAGGGGGTTGGAGCTCCCTTCCAGGAGAGGCTGGTAAACGAGCGCAGGTGGGTGCCTGCGTGCTGGTCAAGTCTGCGCCAGCACATATGTTGTAAGATGTTTTCTCTATAATAAAATATTGAAGGCCGAGCAACTGCAGCGGTGGTTTTCTCCCGACTTGGGTTTCCACCTAAAAATCCTGGTGTTCATGTGTGATGCTTTGTGTGATGGTTTATTCTGTTGTTACTACACATGTTTACTGTTAACTTAACATCATATGATTGAATAGTGCAAAGAACTAAGTTAATAAATATCTGCATATTTAGATCTCTGCTAATATGCGAGTTGCATGAAGGATATCTGCGTATATACATGAGTTTACTAAAGGAAAGTAGCGTATGGGTTTTAGAGAGTGAAAAAGTAAAAACGTTTTGAATATGCTGTAAATACTGATTCACCCCCCCCCCCTCTCAGTATTTTTCCCAACAGCAATTTGGATGTTAAGCTCCACCTCTTCCAATTCAAACTTTAAAAATTTTACACAAATCTAGTTAGTGAAAATTCTAGATAATAGGGATCAAATATGAGTTCATAATTTCCAAACCATGATTGCTATGCAAAAAAATAGATACATTTTTGTAGACAGGCTTGTGCTGAATAAAAACCTCCTTAATATTTCCAAAATTATTTTTAATTTGTTGATAAATTGAAGTTGAATTTTACTGGTAAAACAATCATGTAGAGGAAATTTCATAGCATACTTTTTATAACATTTTCATTTCACCATATTTTGCACTTTTTATGACTTTGTTTCCTATTGGAGGGTCTTCATTAAGTAAAATAAGGTAAAAAATGCGTTCATTCACACCTGTCATGATATTTTTTTATAATTTTTACCTCAAAAAATTCTACAACGATTTCGTAGTGAAAACTCAACTTCAAGGCTGGAGCTCACTACGAACTTGCCTAAATTTTCCATATTTTGAAATTTTCACTCTTTGCCTCCAAAAAACACGTTCATAGAACTCTAACTGATTTTATAGAGTATCCTAAAACAAAAATGGCCAAAAAATGTGTCTTACCATCTGTCAAGGGTGATTTGGGTCATTGTAATATCCCAAAAGGGAGAATGCAATAATACTGAAACACAATATAAGAACTACAGAAAAGTAAACAATAAATGTAAATACACATCAATATGCATAGAAATATCTGAGCCATTTTATTAGATGGGAGGTGAAAAATCAAGTACAATAATCCTCAAAATATGAGACATTAAAGCTAAAGGGATGGCCTGCAATGAGCTAGCAATGATCCCACAAGAGCGACTTCGTAACTATTGAACTGCTGGAAGGTAAACTGCATTGTCCCTTCTGCAACTATTGGGACTGCAATTGCCTAAAAGATAGAAATTTAGATATAGGAAAAATGGGAGCTTCGATGATGTTGAAAGTGTAGATCAGGGCTCAATGATGAATTCCCAAGATAACCCAGAAAGGTTTTCTCAGATCTTTCAATCTAAGAAAAACACCCTCTTAGGGCTACACATATATGCTGCTGGGAATGCATATCTAAAGATAGATCTGGTGATGTGATGGTTGAAATGATGCAAAATCAGACCTATGCAAGAAGGGTTGATCCCTTCACTAGATCCTTGGGCTAAAAGCTCAAGATATAGCTCCTCCAATCTCCTTGACTGAAAATAGTTGCTGGATGGACAACAGCTTCAGAAAACTATGCTTTCGGAGAGGGAGGCTCAATAGCTTGCTTCTAGATATGTCAAATCAGCTCTTGAATGATGGAAACAATATATCCAATGTGAGGAGATGATCCCTCACATGATTTCTAGCTGAAATACTGGAAAATTCCTTCCTCCCATAGATCTACAGGACTGGATTTCACAATCCTTGAAGGGACTACTGCTGCATGGAGGTAAAACCAAATGGCTTGAATGCTGGATGTAGATCTGCTGCTCCTAAAAGGTTGAATGTGAAGAAAAAGGTGGTAGGATGAATCCTCCACCGGTTTCCTAGCTAAATGCTACAAACAACCTCCTGAAGATGGCACCAATTCCTGATAAGGAATAAGAGCTACTCAATGAAAGAGGAGGGATTCTCGCTTGGGAACACCCTGTGCTAAACAACACTAGAAACTATGCTAAGAAACCCAAGCCTCCATATAAATGTCCTAGGACAAATCTAGATCTAAACAGATCAAGAAATGAATAATCCAAATCATGGCTTCAATTGTGCCTTCATCGTCATTATATACGTATGAGCCTTCCATAGCCTAGGCCCAATCCAAAACTGTGTTGTACATGTGGACATAAGTCTCCATGTCCTCCATCATGTTCATATGGGGTGATCACCCTCTCCATCATGTGTGCATTAAATGCATCACTTTCTCCACTATATTATCATAAGTGCTTTATGATATTCTTTGAATGCACTATGATCTCAGTTGACCTTATCAAATATCCTCATAATTTTTCATTTAAGATCCATGATGTTATTTGACTATTTCATCCACCATAATCTATCTCATAAATCAAACATGATCTCCATTAATGGAGCTTCTCTACTACTCCATGATTTTATATCTAGATCTAGAATATCAACATACACACATTAAAAGTGGATTTTATTCATATTTGAGGTTTGTGGGTCCCTCCACCCTTTTATTTACTTAATTAATTGAGTTTATTAAGAACTCTAATATTCCAAATATCATGTGAAAATTTGGGAATATGACAATCCTCTCCAACAAAATGTTTCTTGTCTTCAAGCAACTACAAAAGTAGATGCTAGAGCAATATGTCCCCCTCGAAATGGCATCCACACAAGGAAGGTTTACCCATTTGCTGCAATGAGTTATGTATGCCCAACACCAAATTTTCCTCTCTATAATGTCTAGAGTGATCTCTAACTGTGTAGCTAAATACTCCTCATCAATCATGAAGCTCCAAGTGACAGCCATAAGCTGTCCAACACCCTCCACAATACACGAGATACATAAAGATAGATGGCTCCTTCCACAAGAGGAAAGCTTCAACTCACAAAGTATACCTCCATCGCATGCTACATGAAGTAAAGAGAGGATTTTAATACCTTCATCCTTAGCCTTGTTGGCCTTGTTGGATCTAAACATCATCCCAACATTGTACAAAAGAATAAGTAGAGCTATATGGGTAGACAAAGATGTCAAACCATATTTTCCCAATAGTATCCAACACAACAATGCTCCCTGCTGGCACACCACACCATCAAGATACCAAGTATGGATAAGTGCCTCTTGCTACCAGCCTCCAACACTATCATGAAAAGTAGGGGAGTATGTAGGACCAAATTCCCCCAAAAAAAGCCATAGAATCAAGGTCTCTTGATGCCTCTTCACATCATCAAGTGAATAATGGAGCAACAACAACATACTAAAGGACATATGAAATGTCATATCATCCCAATACAAACAAACTCCATTATCACACATCATGAGAGTATTATGCCATATTAAAAACAATACAAAACACATAAACATTGGATATGTTATGTAATGGCCAAAATATTTCAACCAAAAAAAACATGCCTTTCTTTTCTTCATTCTGTCATGGATACACAAGGCATGAGTTAATGAAATATGAACTATTGGGTGGTAACCATACTCACCCAAGAGCAGCCAGTGCAATCATGCCTCCTTCATTTCATGAATGGTTTTCAAGGCATAGATAAAACAAAATAGAATCCTTTGGGTAGTAACAAAACTCTTGCAAGAGAAACCAACATAACCAAGCTTGTTGGCCCATGTCATATATCTGCAAGTGGTCAGGCAAACCCTTGATTATCATTCTCACCGTATCATCCCAATGTGGATGATGAATGATGTACCTCATAAACATGGTATCCTCCCTTTGTAGAATACCATCGTCCTTAAACTGATGAAAAACTTTGCATTTCATGAAATGTGGAAGTGCACCTCCAATAATATCTCTTGATGATATTCTCTTTTCACCAAAGGCCCTCAAAAACCAATGAAGTTTTGGAGTTTCTACACGTAGAAGTTTCTCTTTAAGCTCTGAGATGCTCATTGAGAAAGTATCATCTAGAAAGGAGAAAATATTCCTCATCTCAAGATGTCTACCATCTATCATATTTACCTCCATTGCTTCATGAGTGAAGCTACCCTCAGAATGCTCCAATAATAATGGGTCCTCTTCATTTTCACATCTACTAAGTGACACCGTTGTAGATCTGCATGGTAATACATATGTTGTCTCAAAGAAAGGCACAATGCTGATCTCATAACCATTTATTGTACATAGTATCATCGTCATCCCATTTTCTGAAACTATACACTTCAACTCAAAGGGTTGAATGTAGCTCAACAATGATGAACCAGGATAACTTTTCATCTCCTCCTTGATTAGATCAAGGGTCCTATGCGCTATGATAGGTTTTTGCTTCAAATAATCATTTTTTTCTAACCCTTGGTTATGCATTGGCCCTGATGGCATCTCCTCATACGTTTTAATAAGGTCTACTAAAACAATATGCGATGAATATGTATGCATACCTTGGATAAAATGATGTGTGGGAACCTCTTGCAAGATCACAAGAGTTCCTCCAACCACGAAAATGGTGTCTACAACTGTTGGTAAGAGTGATGACTGCTCTCTCCAAGCGTACGAGTGCTCGAATCTTCCTCCTCTTCCTCATGCATCTCTTTAATCATGTATGGGACTCTATGTGTCAAGAGATCAAGACTACCTTGAAAATATGCAAGTGTCTCTTCTCCAGATGTAAGTACTTCTGCAGCTTGTGGTGAATGTAGTGACTCTTTGACAAGATTTAAATCCTCCTTTGTTTCCTTAGGAAATGTCTCTTTGTGACACATCTCTAATTTTGTCACATCAAACTTCTTCCTCAACTTATGAAAGAAATCTGAATATTTATTCACCTTTGCATGCTCCATGTGACTAAACCACCAATCATTGGCTTCACCTAAAAGATGAAGTGCTACAATTTGGACAACCTCTTTTTCATCGACAGGATGTAGCATGAAAAATGTATCTAATTCCTTCCTCCAAGCCTTAACAATGATTGAGAAAGATTCATAAAATGTAGGCAAATAAAAGCTATTGTGCCTCTTTCTTCTATCGCTGCTATAGGATCTTCTTTCTTCTTTGAGTTCAAAGAATTCTTGGAGAGTTAGACTCTCTTGAATGCTCTAGTTTGTGTCTTGTACTCTTCAAGATACAAACTGAGAGTCTCATGAATCTCAGTATTTCTTCTTTCTTCATTTCTACACCATGCACCTTATTCAAAGAAAGTGGGTATAGTAGATCTATGAGGAGATCTATGATTCTCCCATTTTATTTTTTGCTGAAAGGAAGTGCTTCGACCTTCATCATCAAATTTTATTCTTGGATCCTCCTTCTGCCTTTCTCTCTTCATTTGATTGACCTCTTTGGAGAGATCTTGCATGGAGCTAAAGAGAGGAGTCAAAACTACAATCCTCCTTCATGTTAGATCTCATCTATCTGCTTCTTCTTTTGATGCGAAAGGTGAAGTGTCCACAAGCTGAGCCAAAGATCATGCTTTGATACCACTGCAATATCCCAAAAGGGAGAATTCAGTAATACTGAAACACAATATAAGAAATGTAGCAAAGTAAACAATAAATCTAAATACACAACAGAATGCATAGAAATAGCTGATCCATTTTATTATATGGGAGGTGAAAAATAAAGCACAATAGTGCTTAAAATATGAGAGATTCAAGCTAAAGGGATGGCCTGGAATGACCCTGCATTGATCCCATAAGAGGGACTACGTAACTGTTGAAGTGTTGGAAGGTAAAATGGATTGTCCCTACTGCAACTATTGGGACTACAACTACCTGAATGATAGAAAGTCAAATATAGGTAGAATGGGAGCTCTAATCATGCTGAAAATGTAGATCAGGGCTCAATGATGGATTCCCAAGATAACCCAGAAAGGGTTTCTCATATATGTCAATATAAGAAAACCACCCTCTTAGGGCTCCACATATATGCTTATTAGGGGAATTTTGAGGTCGAAATTGGGCCTCCTAAGAAAAATGTACAAAAAAAATAAACTCTATAAGAACCCATAGGATTCAATATGATGATGTCAACCATGGGGGATAATTCAATATTCCTTATGTAAAAGGGTAAAAAAATTTAAAAATAATAAAACTACTTCTTCAACTCGTATTTTCAACTTATCTTGTAATATTCCAAAATTTGCATTCAAGCAAATTGGAATATTAAATTTTGATGCTTTCACCTAGGAGGGGAATAAATGGGTAAGGAGGCCCATGAAAAATAAAAATATGGATACTTTCCACCTTAATAAGGAAGGGGATCACCTTAGGAGCTAGATTTTACACTTTCAGGTGTAAAAAAGGGCAAAATAGATGTGGACATAGTCAAGTTTGACTAAGTCAACATGCATTCTTGAGGAGGAAGAGATCACCCAAGTAAACTAGCTCAATGTGAAAAAGGATCAGCCTAGACACACATATGAGAACTGGATTTAAGACCCCTTAGTGTGAAAAGAGACATTGTAGGTGGATTAGTCCCGGTTGACCAAGTTAATAACACTGCTACAAGGGTGAGGGAAGCCAACAAGGACAATGCAGTTTTGACAGAGGAATCCTTACTAGGAAGTCACCTCAACAATGTGTGGGTTCCAGGGTGAGGAGGCTCACCAAAAATAAAAAGGAGGACATAGCATCAATGATAGGATTCATTATTCAGCTATCTTTGGTATTTTGACTACTTGCATGCTTCAACTGTTTAGTTGTGGTTACAGCACTGCTTAGTGCAAGAATTCTCATGCTGGAATTCCATCCTATTCTTTGGATCATCTTGCTTAAGGGATCTAAAGGGAATGGTTTGAGCTTCAATTCCATCATCTGTCTTAGGGAAAATCAGCCATTAACACCTACATCCGAGTCATCTTCAGAAACTGCATCCTTTCTGCAGTTGCGGGGTTAAACCCTGCTACTTTGTGCTTGTTTAAGGAGGAGGTGTTTATTTCCGTCCGGAGGTTCTAATAAGAAGGGCCTAGGGCCATTTTTCTGTATTTATCAACTATCTTATGTCATATTCAGCCATGCTTAATTAGAGATGTAGTAACTGCGTTATTTTCTGTAGTGCTACTTTTTATGCATGTAAAATGCAGGAAACCCTTGCCGGGTATCTTATTCATTGTGTAAAAGAGGTTAAACCTCCATTTCTCCGCTATTTGATTAATATAAACTCTATATAAGTATTATTTCATATTTTTCTATAGAAACCCTCATGGGAATCACGCTCTCACAGTCTTCAGAAATTCTATTGTAGAGAAGTCATGGGTTCAGCGTGTTTTTGAGCTATCTCTAGATGAGGAGACCTGTTTAACTTAGCTAGAACTATTATTTTAAGATAAAATTTGGTATGGAAGACGTATAATGTATAAATGATGGGATCCAAGTCCCATTTCAAATATTTATTACGTGATTTTCTGAAAATTATGTTTTTATGGTCCAGAATGTTGCATTTCCTCACTTGGGGAGAGAATAGTGAGGCAGATCTTCGCTACTGATCATTCATTTGTTGGTTAAATGCTCCTTGTACATATTATGAGCTGATATAAATTTTTATTTCCATGAATTTCTGAAGCCCCAACTTTGGAATCTCTCAAAATATTCCACTTGTTGTAGTTGTTCCAGATTTGGAATATTACAGTGGTATCAAAGCTGCCATCTTGGCTCAGCCTATGGATTTCAGATCCAATCAGAAGATCATAAGAAGAGGGGAAAAAAATGATGGAGAGGATTATATTACTCTCATCCCTCTTCAGATCTAAGAATAAATAAGAAAGATGCTTTGAAACTCCAAAAGGGTTTCAAGGAGGAGAGAGTTGCAGTGAGACCTCGAGGAGGTTTTGAGATGAAGAAATAGGTGCATGCACTTCTTGCTCTCATAGAGAAAGAGGAGAGAAATAAGACCCCATGGAACATGAGATCCTGAGTGGATATTTTGTAGAATACAAGTGCCAACCTAGGGCTGTTAAATAGATCTTAGATCTTCCTCAGTTTATCCAACTGAGAGAGGAAAGAAGGTCATGCAACAACAAGATGATAAGGGGCAATAGATTCATATTGTCTACCTTTGATGGATCACCCCTATGTACATCAGAATCTTGGGTGATGAATTTGAGAGAATTTTTACTACTACATCCAGTGGTGGGAAAAGAGGTTGTGGAGATCTCAGCACTGCACTTGGAGGGAGAGGCAAGGTCTTAGTGGTTCAGCCATGCGAATCATACAAGGGTGTCTACTCTTGTAGATTTCACTCAAGGAGTAATCATAAGGTTTAACAATCAGCTATCAAAGGAGGAGGAGTCCTATTCTCCGCCGGAGGATCCTTGTACTAACATTGTCACACTCATGGAGGGGCAGCCACCTACACTAGCAGTCAAGGCAACCATTGTATGAAGGAGCCCTTGCAACCCTACAAGATGTTTCCACATCTCATCAAGGATCAAACATTATTGCTGAGGTAGAGCGACAGGATTGAACTGTGCTGTGCAAGCTTGAATGGTTCAAGGAACAAATGAACCATCATTCTCATGGACCCCTGTTGAGTTACACACAACCCTTGAGGTTGGAGTGTGATCTTTTGGAGGAAGTCATGAACTTTGAGATGGAATATGAGGCAACAAATATATCATTGGAGGGATTATCAGTGCTATCAAAAAATAGAAGTGAGGGGGCTTTACCTTTATCATCTTTGGATCTTGCTGGATTCAAGATGGCTATGGACATGAAATCTTCTCTAAGAGATCTCCAAGAAAATGCATTTCAGCACTTCATGACATGCAAAGAAGAGGAATTGGTTGTGGAGGATGGTAGCACACATTGGAAGAATGCTAGGATGAAGAATGATAGGAGGCATAAACATGGGGTTGAGTCGATGTGGGTGAAGAGCAAGAGGTTGGTGGGCCACTTTCAAATTTATGATATAAGGCAACAAGAGGCAAAGCTTCATTGGCTACTCTTGAGAGAGTTTGAACATCATGTGACATATCCTTTTTCCAAGGGTATGTGGATGGGAGGGACTTGGCAGGGTACTTGCATCATGGAGCACCAAGGAGTGTGGATGCATTATGATGATATGGTCATTATGCTTTCACCACATGGGTTGTATGATGGAGGTATGATGAGGCATCAAAGACATTTGTTGCTTTGGAGGATTGAGAGAGAGCAAGGGCGGATTTGCTCTAACATTTTGCATGATGTTGCAGTAGGAGGAGATGGAAACATTATGGGAGGGGTATTTGACATTGAACATGTTAGAGAATGGATTTATGAGATGGTAGGAGCCTATTTTCATAGACCAACAACTCTGTCACTTAGGGAGAGAGAGAATTATCGATATTATACTCTGTTGGTATTCCCTATCCAAGTCTGATTCCCCGTGCCTCCTGCACTTTCCCAGTTCATTGTAGGAAACCCTTGTTTCCTTGAGATACACATCCCTTATATGTTATCTCGTATGCACCAGTTTGGAAGGAGTCTTAGCGAGGCAAGGGCTGGACGGATCCGGACGACGGTCTGCGAAGGCCTTGGAAGGATCAGGTGATCTCTCCACTTGATTACTTTTGTACGTACTATTTATAATACATAAGTATCATGCTGTTCCCAAAATAAACGTGTTAGTGTATGCTTTTATGTATGAGAATATTTGTTATACAAGCATTCATTATGATTTATTTAATGTTTTATATGAATCTCACTGACACTTAGAGTAGATATATGTTGTACAACTTTTCCTTTGTGTTGGTTTCTTCTTGTATTTCAGGTTAAGAAGGAAGGACGATTGCTGGGGGTTTGGACCCCACGTGGATCTACTACAAACGTAGGACCAACGGGTAAATCTCTCATTCTGCTCTATTTGGTTTTTCTGAACGTGCATGGTTGTGTGAGTCTCTGTTAAGTAGTACGCCCCTGCTCCGTGGAGGTTGTATCCCAACCAACCTCTAGGGTGTTAATTCCCCGAAACAAGCAACTATATCATTGTAGGGGCTATCAGTGCTATCAAACAATAGCAGTGAGGGGGCTTTACCTTTATCACCTTTGGATCTTGCTGGATTCAAGATGGATATGGACATGAGATCTTCTCTAAGAGATCTCCAAGAAAATGCATTTCAGCACTTCATGACGTGCAAAGAAGAGGAATTGGTTGTGGAGGATGGTAGCCCACATTGGAAGAATGCTAGGATGAAGAATGATAGTAGGAATCCACATGGGGCTGAGTGGATGTGGGTGAAGAGCAAGAGGCTGGTGAACCACTTGCAAATTTATGATACAGGGCAACAAGAGGAAAAGCTGCGTTGGCTACTCTTGAGAGAGTTTGGCCATCATGAGACATATCCTTTTTCCAAGGGTATGTGGATGGAAGGGACTTGGAAGGGTACTTACAGCATGGAGCACCAAGGAGTTTGGATGCATTATGATGATATGGTCATTATTTTTTCACCACATGGCTTGTATGATGGAGGTATGATGAGGCAGCAAAGACATTCGTTTATATGGAGGATTGAGAGAGAGCAAGGGCGGATTTTCTCTCACATTTTGCATGATGTTGTAGTAGGAGGAGATGCCAACACTATGGGAGGGGTATTTGACATTGAATATGTCAGAGAATGGATTTATGAGATGGTAGGAGCCTATTTGCATAAGCCAACAACACTGTCACTTTGGAGCAGGAACTTGTTGATGGAGTGTTCCCAGGATCACTTCACATTTGATGCACTTGGTGGACATGGAGGAGGTGAGACTGATAAAGTAGTGGATGGATTCATCTGTTGTTGTAGTATGTTCTTCTTAACTTGGACTTCCAAGCATGAGGAGGGGGATCCTCATGCAGCATATGGTTTATTCCTCTGCATGGGGGCATGTCATACCACTACGGAGGGCTCATTTGTGGATCCTATCACCATCTTACTTTCATTGCATGGTAAGAATTGTGTTTTTGCATTTAATGATTGTTAAAAAAAATATTTTCATGCTCTTACCATTTCCTTGCAGTGCATTGCTCTACAAAGGGGTAAGTTTTTCTTTAGGCTCTATGGACCATTTCTGGCCAGCTATTGTGATGGAGACAACCATCTAATATATGACCTGGGGCAAGTGTGTGATTACTCCTTGTATGCTCAGTTGATACATTAAATCATCTATTATTTACTAATGGATGTGATGACTTAAATAAAAATCCATTTTTCAAGGAACAACTTTCCAGGCTATTTTCTAAAGCTGCAGTGGGGAAGACTGCGCTGTGATCACTTGGGAGACTATTGGTACCTTCTAGCACCACATGAAAAATTCAATATTTCTTTCATTTCAATGTTTATCATGAGCCCATTTTCTGATGTTTCTCTTGTCTTTATGGGGAGCATGATTTGGGGAAGAACACATTGGGTGGATGTGTTCTTGGGGGAGGAGCATCCCCACACTTTCTGCATTACATGTTCTAAGGGGAGCATGGGAAGAGACCTGGCCTCTACAACAAAACCTTTGTTTCTTTATGAGGAGGGCCATGAGATGGATGGGATGCCATATGGTGGTGATTTCTTATCCCTCACGTATGAGATGGTTTTGGCCAGCTTGATTCACAATGCTAGGAAAGGGACCTTTGGAGGTCTAGTTTCCTTATTGCCATTTGAGGGAAAAAATATTGCAACCCACGATCAGAAAATTATCTACACTTATATTAAGTGGAGGGGAAGACAGCGTGGGGTAGGCTATCTTGTCTACCATGTTCATATTTTCAGCCCACCTATTTTGCATGAGCTCAAGGTGGAAGAGATCCTTCATGAGTTGCCATCCTGGAGGGTGACTCATTTTGTTTGGTTGATAGCTTGGGGAGGAGAGATTCAAATGGGGATGATGTATCCAAATCTATACCATCCCCCATGCCTCAAGAGGACCTTCAAATAGCCCATTGTTGCCTCCATGGATGTTTTACTATCACATGATGTCAGCTATTTGGAATGCTCCCCAATAGATAGCTTACACACTTGGGAGGGGCAGCTTGGAGATGTATTGATGGAACAACGCCTTGATCTCTGGGGGATGTTATAATATGAGGATGCTACAGGGGGAGAAGAGGAGGTTCTTCAGTCCTAACTTTGTATTTGCTTGAGGACAAGCAACATTTGAGGGAGGAGGACTGTAGTATTCGAAAATTTGCATACAAGCAAATTAGAATATTAAATTTTGATGCTTTCACCTAGGAGAGGAATAAATGGGTAAGGAGGCCCATGAACAATAAAAATATGGATAATTTCCACCTTAATAAGGAATGGGATCACCTTAGGAGCTGGATTTTACACTTTCAGGTGTGAACAAGGGCAAAATAGATGTCGACATAGTCAAGTTTGACTAAGTCAACATGCATTCTTGAGGAGGAAGAGATCACCCAAGTAAACTAGCACAATGTGAAAAAGGATCAGCCTAGACACACATATGAGAACTTGATTGAAGACCCCTTAGTGTGAAAAGAGGCATTGCAGGTGGATTAGTCCTAGTTTGCCAAGTCAACAGCGCTACTTCAAGGGGGAGGGAAGCCAACAAGGACAACGCAGTTTTGAAGGAGGAATCTTCACTAGGAAGTCACCTCAGCAATGTGTGGGGTCCAGGGTGAGGAGGCTCACCAAAGATAAAAAGGACGACATATCATCAAGGAGAGGATTCATTATTCAGTTATCTTTGGTCTTTTGACTACTTTCATGCTTCAGCTATTTAGCTATGGTTGCAGCACTGCTTAGTGCAAGAATTCTCATGCAGGAATTCCATCCTATTCTTTGGATCAACTTGCTTAAGGGATATAAAGGGAAGGGTTTGAGCTTCAATTCCATCATCCGGCTTAGGGCCAATCAGCCATTAACACCTAAATCATATTCATCTTTAGAAACTGCATCCTTTCTGCAGTTGCAGGGTTAAACTCTGCTACTTTGTGATTATTTGAGGAGGAGGTGTTTATTTCCCTCCGGGGGTTCTAATAAGAAGGGCCTATGGCCATTTTTCTGTATTTATCAGCTATATTATGTCATATTCAGCCATTTTTAATGCAGAGATGTAGTAACTGCATTATTTTCTACTTTTCTACTTTTTATGCATGTAAAATGATGGAAACCCTTGTCGGGTGTCTTATTCGTTGTGTAAAAGAGGTTAAACCTCCATTTCTATGCTATTTGATTAATATAAACTCTAGATCAGTATTATTTCATAATTTTCTATAGAAACCCTCATGGGAATTACGCTGTCATAGTCTTCAGAAATTCTTTTGTAGAGAAGTCATGGGATCGGGGTGTTTTTGAGCTTTCTCTAGCTGAGGAGATCTATTTAGCTTAGCTACAATGATTTGTTTAAGATAAAATTTGGTATGGAATATGTATAATGTATAAACCACGGGATAAAAGTCCCATTTCCCATAGTTATTGAATTATTTTTTGAAAATTATGTTTTCATGGTCCAGAATTCTGCATTTCCTTACTTCGGGAGAGAATAGTGAGGCAGATATCTGCTACTGATCTTTCATTTACTGGTTAAATGTTCCTTGTACATATTATGAGATTGTATACATTTTTATGTCCATGAATTTCTGAATCCCCAACTTTGGAATATCTCAAAATATTCCATTTGTTGTAGCTGTTCCAGATTTGGAATATTACATATCTCCCAAATTTTTTAGTCAAATTTTGAGTGGGAGTACTTTTTGGATTCAAAATTTAATTCCTCATCCAAGGAGTACCCATGTTTCATACTTTTGATGGACCCTGCTACATGAAAAATGATAAATACATGAAAAAACGTGATTGCAGTCACGTTTTTCATGCATTTCTCATTTTTCGTGTAGCAAGATCCATCAAAATTATGCAACATGGGTAATCCTTGGGTGAGGAATAAAAAATTTTATCTAACGAGTACTCCCGCTCAAAATTTGAGTAAACAATTTGGGAGATAAGTTGAAAATACGAGTTGAAAAAGTAGTTTTTTTTCTTTTTTCCCTCTAAAATTGGATGATGTAATGAAATATTATTTTATTATTTCCACTATTATTTTATAATTTCCTTAGGAGGCCCATTTTAGACCTCAAAATTCCCCTAATGTTTTGGGAATGTAGATCTGAAGATAGATCTGATGATATGATGGCTGCAATGATACACAATTAGATCTATGCAAGAAGGGTTGATCCCTTCGCTAGATCCTTGGTCTAAAATCTCAAGATCTAGCTCCTCCAATCTCCTCCACTAAAAATATATGTTGGATAAATTGTAGCTTTAGAAAAATATGATGCCATCTTATGGCCCACATCTTATGTACATTTTGCTGATCTAATAACATATGAAAGGTCTCCATATTGGCCTCTTGCTTTATAAATGATGATCTACAATATTGCTCCAACATTTTTCACTATACTCCTGCTTTTCCCATTTGGGAATATTACGGTGGTATTAGAGCATAATATTGGCACAAATTATGCATTCTAAAAGAAAATATGTCATCTGAAGAAGGAGAGTCTCTTACTGATACAAAAAAGAGGTATCAGAGAAGAAGCCATAGAAGATTTGATTATGCAAATGACAAATAAGACAAGGGTAAAACCACTTTTTCTGGAGGTGAAGATGAAGAGAAGGATTTCCCTAAGATCCTTCTTAGAGCCATGAAAGACATTGTTAGAGAGATAAAAGAGATGAGGATGGATAGATTCAAGGAATCCCCTAAAGGATTTCATCATGGAGAAGGCTCTAGCATGTCTCATCACTAGATTGATCAACTAGTGCATAAACCACAAGTTTCCCAACGCTCCACCTTGCCTAATTTTTTTTCTGTGGGAAATGAAGGGTTTCAAGAGAAATAATCCCTTGAAGACTATTTTATGGAGTATGAATCTCAAACTAAGAGGTTCAAAGACCATTTTAGTTTTCAGGATTCATTCATAATCATGATCGACATCACACTATGGGCAGATTATTTTTACCCAACTTTGATGGGCCATCCAAGTGTACTACCATATCTTGGGTAGAAAAACTTGACATCTACTTTCAGTTGAGCAAGGTTCCAGAGATGGAGGCCATTAATATTGCAGCGCTGCACCTTGAAGGTGAACCACATGATTAGTGGTTCCATGGCTTGTCTACATTGGGTCATGCCAATGTGACTGCTTATTCAGAGTTCACTAGAAGGCTGGTGGAAATATTTGATAGAAGAGATCATGAAGAACCATTCATGAGCCTTGCAAAGTTGAAATAATCAGGTAATGTATAAACTTACATCTATGAATTTTTAAGACTTTCAGTTATGGTTCCTGATATGTCTGCAGTAAGAAGGGTGTACATGTTCATTGATGGGTTAGATGAAACTTTTCATGGGTTGGTTCAGTATACCAAGCCCCATACCCTACATGATGCCATTGAAAGGGCTAGAGACCTACAAAATTCCTTGCCAAAATAAAAGAAAACATTTCAACATAAGCCTTCTTTTCCATCAAAGGTAAAAGAAGAGAAGGCTTCTCCTTCAAAGGAGAGTCAACATAAAAAACCTCTTGATGATGATGTTCGGAGAGATCTAAGAAGAAGGAAGCTTTGCTTCACTTGACAAGAAGCTTGGGCACTGGTACATAGATGTGGAGCTAGAAAAGCACATTACATAGAGGGCTTCTCAGATGATGAGGAGGAAGAAGAATAAGAACAAGGGAGGGTTGATAGTGCTGGAGTAGCAGGAGATAATCCACCACCACCTGGAGGTGAGGACAGAGAAATTTCTCCAAGTAGAGGCACTCTTGCAACAATAAGACTGATACCCAACTGTCATGAAACTCCCACACAAGAAACATAGATGACTTTTCTTAGTGGAAGTAGGGATATGATGATCCCATATATTATACACATGAGGATGATGCATGAGACATCATTATCTTATGGTAAACCCCCTGGGAGACCACATGATTCAAATTTGGTGAAATATGCCTCACATCTTGATGATCCTTTCATAGATCCAGGAAGGATGGGGGCATTAGAAGACCAAAATCTAGCACTAGGAGGCATGGGTGAGCCCAAGGAGGAGTGAGATATTCTTCCACTATCACCATTACCCACTCTCTCATCTCATATTACATTGAGAGGAAATGCTAAAAGATTGGAGGATGCCACCATGAAGGGGAAAGGAGACCATTCCTTGGCTGTGGAAACTAAGAAGATGATCTCACTTAGAGAGAAATATTCCATGCATGATATAATATGGTTGCCACCCATCCATGCTTTGATTAAACCAAGTAAGTATTGGATAGATGATAGCTTCCGATGGGAGACTAACTTTAAAAAGCCTCAATATTTATTTGAGCATGTGCATATGCAAAGAGGGAAACAATAAGGGAATAGCAACCTTCCAACATGTGCCTTTGACATGGGAGATTTCAAGGAGGAGAACAAACATATGATAGACATTCCTTTTGATAGATCATCAGCGCTGTCACTATGGGAGATTGATCCTTATTGGAAATCCCAACTATTGGTGGATTATTTCAAGGATCTTCACACATTCTTGATACTTGATGAACAACTACATGAAGAGGGATATTCAGTCCAAGAAGGATTCATCTACTATCATGGTAGAATCTTCTTCTCTATATCCTCTAAGCTCAAGGATAAGTTGCTAAAAAGGGCCTATGATGAGTTCTTTTTCAGCCACACATATTCCATGAAATTCTACAACATCATCATGAGAAGCTATATTTGGAAGGGCTTTGAAGCAGAAATATATCAGCATTTTCAAAGATGCATGAACCATGTGGAGTTGGGACAACAACATAACTCTATAAAGGAGTTAATTCAGCCATCTCTTTCTTCTTTTGAGAGGGGAGATAGATCTATGCACCACTCCATTTGTATGAGGAGAAATGTTGGTGAAAGATATGCTTGTGTAGCTAATGTTTTATTTGATGAACATATGCATTCTTTTAAAATGCTTATGTAGGCCATAGCTCCAAGGAGGAGCACTATACCATATAAATTTCATGGCCAACTTTGGGCCACAAAAATTTCTGAACATGGCCACTCCCTTGGAGGACAAAGGGAGGTTATTTTGTATCACGATGGGTGCACTCCCAAAGCACCAAATATATCTCACACTTTCAGCCATGGTGAAAGGACTTGGGTAGCAAGTAAGTGGTGGGGAAACCACTTACCACATCATTATCTAAGGCAGTCAGGAGATTTACTGTGCTGGTTCCACATGTGGGACTATGACCCACCTCCATATGCACAAATTTTTGTTTGTATGTATTTAGTTTTGATCCCATACATTGATGATGTACTTGTAATTTTTATGGGAATTTATAGAGGGAGGACGGATGGTATGAATGTGCCCTATCAGATGGAGATTATCCATGTTCACTATGCTACATGTTTCAAGGAGAACATTGGGAAAACCATGTTTGTTTCATTTGAGCTATTGTCTCCTTATGGAATGGATTATTTGCATCTCATGAGAAATTTGGAGGAGAAATTCATGGAGGGATGGATGGATGAACACTTAGCTTATGAGGGAAGCTTATCAAATGTTGGTGTCACCAATGATGGAGGTTTTCACCACTCAAATTTTCAGTTGATTGAGGACAAGAAACATTTGGGAAGGGAGGACTGTAATATTCCCAATTAATCATGAGCTAATTGGAATATTCAATGATGTTTTATTGCTTTGTTTAAAGAATAAGAGGGCAAAGGAGGTCCATAATTCTCCTTGATAATGAATAAATCAATGCCAAATTTCAAAAAGACAAAACTTGGAAGCTTAATTGAAGAACCCTTGGTGTGAAAGGGGGCTAGATCACTTTGACTGGGTCAACCTTGACAAAATCAACAACGTTGTCATGGAGGAGTGGCCATCAATGAGGGACAGTGTAGTTTTAGATGGAGATTCTTGTGTGAATGTAGTGATATTTTTGGATGTGGCTTAGGGTTTTCAAGCTCATATTCTATTTAAGGAAGAGGATGGCAGCCATATGGAGGTTGTTGATGTATATTATATTTCTGAATATATGGTATGTTTAGATATATATATTTCTCTTGTTGTTTAGCTGAGATAGAGTGTTGTTTAGCACATGTTGTTCCTGATCGAGAATCCCACCTCTTCCATTGAGGAGCTCTTAGAGGAGTCTTCAACTACATTTTCCACTATCTAGCTTAATGCCAAGCTTCTTATTTCAACTGCAACGCAGATCCTGTTCAGGGTTCGGTTTTTTTTGCAAGCTTCAGCAAGTGGAGACTAGATCTCTAGATCTAGGCCATTTCAGTGCTCATTTTCAGTGGAGGAGGTTTCCACTTCATTGGGAGGATATTATTGAAGAGCTTTGAGATCATTTTCAGATCTTGGCATCATACCAACCTTATTTTAATCCCTACAGTGCATTTTACTTCCAAATCTGCGTTATTTTTGTAGGAGGAGTTGTAGGGTGGTTTAGCACACCATTTGGACAGTTGATTTTCTAGTGAAGGGGATTTGATTTTCACTTTGAGGATATATTAGAGGAGGCTAATTTCTTTATCATATCATATAAGCCACACTTTCCATATCTCTATTTTTCAGTAGATCTGCAGTCTTACATTTCAGTTCTACAAATTGTATCTAGTGTTTTGCTGGAAACCATTGAGGGGTTCTTTACGGAGCTTCTATAGTGCTAAGATCTGATATAGATCTAACTTTTGAGGCACATATCAGCTCTAGATCTTATTTATAATCATTTTCTATAGCAGAGCTAATAAAATAACACTGTAAGTGTCTTCCAACATTTCTACATCATTGCAACACCTCTTATTGAGGGATTTCATTCATTGGAGGCTTGTATTTCTTGTTATGCATCTTATGGCCCATGTATTATGTACATTTTTTTGTTGTAATAACATATGAAAGGTATCCATATTGGCCTCTTTCTTTATAAATAATTATCTGCAATATTGTTCCAACATTTTAAACTATATTCCTTCTTTTCCCATCTGGGAATATTACGATATGCTGCTTTTTTAATTATAAATTACTGAATCTTGCTGTGACAAATCTAATCTTCTTAATATGTAACTATTTAGACCCATCTCTCTTAATTGTCAAGAAAGTCCTCAACCACCATTGGACCCATGTTCTTAACGCGATGGAAATGCTACCCATCGTTTGATCACTGTCACAGGGGTTTAGGGGGTTTAGGGGTTTAAGGTTTACGGTTTAGTGCCCCCAAAGCTAAAAAGAAAGGTAAAATTTCCTTCTAAAATATTGTAATTTTGTATTTAATAGGGGTTGTTCATTAGGTGGATGATCTAAAGGTAGAGTTTATGTTTAATTTAGGGTTTTTTTCCCTAGGAGGTAACCCCTCTCTTGTATGAGGCAATTTTATTATTGTTGTGTGTTGAGGGTGTATATTTTTTTAGCGAGAAATTGAAAGGGGGACTGTGTGAGAGAGTAGATGGTATTAAAACGGATTTGTTGTAGGTTGTGTCTCTTCATTTTGTTGGATAATATAAAGGAAGGACTAGATGTTTCCGTGGACGTAACCCAAGTTGGGTGAACCACATATATATGTGTTTCTCTTGTTTTATATGTTATTTCTTTGTTTGTGTTTCCACATATTTTATGTGTTCCATTGCTCTCTAAAATATAATTACATAACAACGGGTATCAGACCGGAAGGTATATTTGGTGAATAAAAGCGGAGGAAAGAAGGGTTCTCGGTCCTAGTGAAAGCAATGAATGAAGATGGTAGGTTTAGGGTTGAGAAATTTAACGGAAAAAACTACCCACTGTGGAAGATTCATATGGATGATTATCTCTATCAGAAATATCTGTATCTACCATCGAATGGAAAAAACAAGGAATCCATTGAGTATGACTGACGTAGAATGGGATATTCTCGATAGAAAGGCACTTGCAACAATATGGTTATGCAATGTGGCATTAGTATCCTTCAATATTTCGCAGGAAATGACAACAAAGGGTTTAATTAAACCATTGGTGAAACTATATTGAAACCATCGACCCCAGATAAAGTATTTCTTATGAAACTATTATTTAAAATGATGATTTCAGAAGCTAGATCTCTTGTTGATCATTTAAATGAATTTAATATGGTTACCAGTCAGTTAAGTTCTTGTTGAGGCCTCATAAATTTGTGGCAACAACAAGGGGGATAACCACCTGGTTTGGACCTTAAGATAGTTCCTTTTCCGTTTGGGATAGTGGCTCCAACTGGGTGTAATGGGACCAGTTTCCCAGAGTTGGGTTTTTGTATGATTGTTGGGTCTCTCTCAAAGAATTTTCATAAAGAATTACTAAAAAATAAAAAAAAATTATTCTAGAATGCAAAACTTTGACTTAAGTCTAATCTAATCTAACCTGGGATAATACCAATTGGATGCGATCTAGAATGATACCTATTCAATCTATGATGATTTAGATCCTCACAGATTTAATAGAATGAAAACTTTTGTAAGATGATTCTTTTGAGAAATAATTAATCAAAAGAAGATGTAAAATATATCGCATATATCTAATGATCATATATTAAATAAATCAATTTATATCCTTATATCATACAATAGTGCAGCTGATATTTCAAACAGAAATAATTGATTTCATATATAATTCATGAAAGCTAGATTCATCACTAATATTCAAAACATAATTCACATACATGATAATAGTACCATATGTGTACTATCTTGTTCATCTGATCAATGATAATAGGCCACATTCAACTCTTCTACCAATAATTCTTTCAAAGAATACCAAAATGCATCAACAGTGATCAACAAAATGATATATAACTGAAAAGGCCGTGTTCCATTATTTTATCAAGGCATCTACAAACTTACTTACAGTAAAGAATTCTTTGTAAATGTTCTCAATAAAATTCTAGACCCTTCTCTAAATGCATGAGAAGGGTTTAATTACTACTTTAACTACTTACAAAAAAATAGATTATACAAAATATCTTATGAGGTGGTTTCAAACAACATTCCTCATCTTTAGTATCTGATTGCTAAAAATTGAAATTATATAAAAAAAAACTAACTAATAATCATGCCCAATGATAATTTACTACCAGCTATGCTTTTCTGCTCACAAATGTCGAACATTGGTTGAACTTGTGGAGGTTTGCCGAACTGTGTCTTCATTTGTGCAGCAAATATAACATCCAGTAAAAGTGGTTGTATTTTCTGAATAGGATTTGGAGAACAATTCAGTGTCATGATCTGACTGGGAGGTTTAACCAGTAGCTACCAATACGCTTCCCAATCAGTCTTTTTCAGTTGTGTAAGTGCTTCTTCTTGGAGTTGACTTGTGTCTTTCCAATTTTCTATCATTCAATATTATTACATTGTCACTTTGCATTCAAAAAAATTATTTCATCATTTTTCATCATTAAAGTTATTTTACAATATTTATCATCTCAACAAATTGAGGTAACTAAGAAAATTTAAAATTAAAATGAATAAATCTCAAACATATTTAGCATATTTAAAATGGTTATATTAATATTAGATGCATTTACATATTATTGATAAAATTAATTATATGTTCCTCATATTATCGAGATATTTTCGTTGATCGCACACGATTGAAACCAGCCTAGATGCATCTTGAGTACTGATCTATCAAGTGCCGAGAGGGATCAAATCTCTCCAGATGAAAACCTTTCCTCAAGTTTTGCACTGAAAAAAAGGTTTTCACCTCTAGGGATTTGATCCCTCTCGACGCTTGATAGATCTGTACTTAAGATGGATCTAGGCTGGTTTTAGTACAATATATTATTAAATGCTAAATATAAATATAATGTATTATTATACATAACACTAACAATATTTATATATTATATACAATGTATGGATCTATTAATTATATATCTATGCGATCATACTAAAAATAAATATGTACAACAAGGTTTCAAATATTCACAAAATAATTTTACAGTTAATGTTACAAAACAAATATATCAAATTTCTTATAATTAATATTTACATAATATACAAGTCATGTGCCTTGATCTTTAATGGTTTCAATGAAAGATTAGGCTCAAGCATCGAGGCTTATTGATATGTGGACTTGATTTGGATGTCAAAGTCCTTACCTCTATGAAAGAGGACTTTATGAAAAACAAAAAAGAAAATGCAATCCTACTCTATAATGTAAGTAAACAAAAGGAAACTTATCTTGAATAGGAAAAGGATAGACTTGTTTCCAATCAACAACAAATATCTCTAATAAGGGAAAAAGGAAATCGATGAAACCTAGAGTTAAGATTTACTTGCAAATCACCAAAATAGTTCGATGACTAAAATGTTGTTTAAGCAAATATGCTCGATGACTAAAATGTTATTTAAGCAAATATTCGATGAAATAACTTTAATTAACAATTATTAAAATAATTTCTTGCAGAAACCTAAATCCAATCATATAACATGAATTATAAAATTTATATCAAGCAAGGGAAATAGTGTAACTTAATATAAGATTATACATGATATATTTATAATGAGTAAATAAAAAACGAATTTTTCATTACAAATATACCTTCAAGAATTCATATCAAGCTCAGATATACATCTGTTTGGACCTGCAAAATTAACAATAGTGTTTCAATTTCTCATTCATATACAAATTTTCATAGGATTTCATTAGAACCGGATTAAAGCAAAGGAAATAACATAAGCTTACAATTTTTTTACAATATTTTATGGAAAGAAACTTATTATTAACGCCCATGCTCTCCATACAGGTACAGTCATCTGATTCTCGACTCCTTCAGAAAACGACTTTACAATAGTGTGTATCAACTTTCATTGCAGAGTCCAAGACTCAGTATAACTATGAGAAATCTCCTCGTAGTTATATTAATGTATCACACAAAATATTTATTGGGGAAAATACATCCCCTTTCGTGTGGATTTGAACCCCTCAATACAGAGTCAAACTTATATTCAAATAATTTGCTTAACACCTCTATTCCAATTCCACTTCTCAAATTTTTTCAGCTAATATAACCATTTTCTCCAAGATTCGAGGAAAAAACCAATAGAAAAAAAAAACAATTTGTTTTTTTTTTTTCATGCCGTATGTGCTCTGGAAATAAATTATTCTTCCCCTAGATATCGAACCTTTTCTTGCATTCGAATGAATCGATGCCTCTTCATTAGAAATAAGGCATCATTTTGATCTTATAAAATAGATATTTACGCAATCATCAAATCATTTCTTCTCTTTTGTACAATTGGGTCAGCTTCATCTTAGGCTCGATTTGCGCCCTCTCAGAAATGGGCATATCCCATATCCTTGCGCTAAACTGTGTTTCAAATATGTCATTGAATACTTGCAAACACCAAATAAAAAATGTAATTAATTTTAACAACACAAAAGCTGCAAAATTAAATAGTGGTTGTAATCTTCAATGTCGACGTATCTGAGTAATATTGCAACTTCAGAATAAAATCCCATATCGTTTGAACAATATAGCTATGGAATAACTGGTGGCCAGGCCACATGGAAAATTATTCTATGATCATTATCCCCCATTTTTCACTCAACTTTACTTCATTTTATTTAATATAATGCCATGTTTAATAAGATAATTACCTATGGGCATATCCGCGTTGCCTTGGTGGTTATGTTATTACATCTATGTTGGATATTTAATGGGTATCGAGTGTTGTATTGTTGTGCTTTGGCATGGCATGTGCATGAATGGACTAAATATAATTTCTTTTTTATGCCGGTCCAATTATCCCACATTTGTTGTGTACAAAGGAAAATAATATGTTATATATTTTCGAAATTCCAAGGTTCTACAAGAAGCAGGAACGGTGTTGACTTCCTCGATGGAAGGTTATCGGTCTGTTGGAATCCTATACTTATTGAATAATGCTGATTTATATTAATGTGTTAGATTTAAAATGTTACTAACGGAACAATAAAATATACATTTTATAATAAATATTGTATTTCTATACAATACTTATTTATCATGATTAGTAATTCACCCCCTCTTACAAAATATATAAAATAAAATATACATATTACAATACAATATACATATTATAAAATATAAAATAAGATATACATATTACATTACAATATACATATTACAAATTATAAATAAAATATACATATTACAAAATATAAAATAAAATATACATATTACAATACTTAGTGTAATATTATAGTCCTTACAAAACAATAAAATAAAATATTACAATACTTATTTATCATGATTAATAATTCACCCCCTTTTACAAAATATATAAAACTAGCATTTTGCAAATGAATATGTAAAAAAGAACGCCGAAGGTAAGCTTGTCACATTGATTGGTCAACGGATGATTGGACAGCTGCGTGACATTGTTGAGATTTGTTGAGTTTTGTCATTTTACGACGAATCTCTATAGTGTCGTGGGCTAAACGCCCACAACAGAACACCTTCGGCATTAATAAAATATACATATTACAATACAATATACATATTATAAAATATAAAATAAAATATACATATTACAATACTTATTGTAATATTACAATCCTTACAAAATAATAAAACAAAATATTACAATACTTATTTACAATGATTAATAATTCACCCCCTCTTAATACTTACAAAACAATAAAATTAAATATTACAATATTTATTTACAATGATTAATAATTCACCACCCTCTTAATACTTACAAAACAATAAAATAACTTACAAAACAATATATTACAATTCCTTACAAAAAAAAAAAAAAAAAAAATATTACAATACTTATTTACAATAATTAATAATTCACCCCCTCTTAATACTTACAAAACAATATATTACAATACTTATTTACAATGATTAATAATTCACCCCTCTTAATATTTACAATACTTACAAAACAATAAAATATTTCTTTGTTTATTTACAATGATTAATAATTCACCCCTATTAATATTTACAATACTTACAAAACAATAACATATTTCTTTGTTTATTTACAATAAATAATAATTCACCTCTTCATAATATTTACAGTACTTACAAAACAATAAAATAAAATATTACAATACTTACCAAACAATAAAATAAAATATTACAATACTTGTTTACAATGATTAATAATTCACCCTCTCTCAATATTTGCAATACTTACAAAATAATAAAATATTTTTTCGTTTATTTACAATGATTAATAATTGATGCCATTTTTCCTTCTAGGTATCTATCAAGTGATGAATTAAATGACAAGAAAAGCCCATTAAACAACAATACTTACAAAACAATAAAATATTTCTTTGTTTATTTACAATGATTAATAATTCAACCCCTCTTAATATTTACAATACTTACAAAACAATAAAATATTTCTTTGTTTATCTATAATGATTAATAATTCACCCCCTCTTTCCTTCTAGGTATTGATCAAGTGATGAATTAAATGACAAGCAAAGCCCATTATTTAATGCGATATGATGTGACAACCAAAGGTGCTATATCATTTTTCATAACTAGTGTCACCATCAAACAAGAAAAATTACAATATCAACAACCATAATGAAGGACATGCCAAAAAAAAAGTTCAAAATCCAAGAAATAAAGATCAAAGTAATCATAATCCTTTAAAATGTCACTAAAGAACAAATTTAAATGGAGGTTCCCTATATTTTATGCAGAAAATTAAGGGGGGATTGTGGCAAAATAGAATCCCCAAGCTTCTAGTAGATCCTTATACCTTACAGGCAAGCATTTCTTTCTAAAACCAATCACCAACAAGCCTCCTATCCAGGTTTCCATAGATGAATACCACTTTTTTCAAAGCGTGATTCAATGTCAATATTAGTTTTCCTCTTGATTACGTTGCATTCTTGGATAATGTTTTTCTTTCGCATCACTCTGTGTATGTTTCAGTTGATATCTTCCTCATTTTTCTAAAATCATTTAACTTCCCCTATTTCCTTCACGGCTTGCTAAAAAACCCATCACTGGACATCATAGCCCATGCTTCTCTTAATTTTTTATGTCCTTTTCTTTGCTTTTGGTTGGTTAAAGTACACTAAGTCCATTACTTCCATTTCAGTCAGATTCAATGCACAATCAACACATTATGTTGTTTTCCACCAACAATTTTTGTTATTAAATTAAAACTCTTTCCTTAATCAATAAAAGGTGTGTCCCTTTCTCAGTTATTTCAATAATTACAATTATTTACAACAGGAAAAAATGTTAACTAGGGGATACCATAGACCCCTCCCCCTTGAGGGGGAACAAGTCCTTAGTGTTCAATAGCCTTAAAAAAAACACAACTAATATGGAGCTTTATACTATAGGCTTCACTCAATGAACCTACAACATGTTACATGCATTCATGACATACTAAAAAATACCATTAATTTGACTAGATATTGGAAAATAACTCTATAAATCACATTTCTTAACCCCCTATCAATACAAACCCAATACAATTTCCCAATTTAAAAAACCCCTACTTCCACTAGATATTGTATGTATCCATTTTTTCTTTTAAACTTTTTATACCCCTTCATATGTTTTCATTAACTTTGAGATCCATTTTTTATAGCTTATATTATAAAAACCGGTTACTCCCCTTTATATGCTCAATATATTATGTCACTTGTCCCTCAACATATATCCCCCAATATTAATGCATGTGGCATGGTATTTCTTGCACAGTGAAGATCCAATGCTTTATACACACATCTGTATACAAAATTTACATTGCATATACAATTTTCTTCACTCAACAAATAGAGAATGATATGTTTCCCTCATCTAGTCAGCCATTTTACACATGGATTGCTTGAGCCAAAAGTTTCTCCATTGCACTTTCATTTTCTCTATTACTCAATTATCGAGCATGAGTTGTCTTTGATTGAGGATGGATATAGGTTCTAGCAAGAACTCTCCTTGTCGTACCACCTGTGACACAAACCAATCAATTACATGATAAGCATCATGGACATATATTTTAAGAAATGAAGCATGGGAGAGATCATGAACCTTCATTTATGGTGGTAGGTCCAATATATAGGCTACAAGCCCTATCCTTTCAAGTAATTTGAAAGGCCCACAAAAAAATGGTGCCATCTTGGCACATGTCCCCATATTTAATGATTTTATTTTGGGTTTATTCCATCAATATACAATGTGTTCCCCAACTTCAAATTATTTGTCTACAATATGTCGATATGCATAAATTTCTTCATATATTGTGCCACCTTCAGATTTTGTTTGCTGACATGCATTTTTTTCTCTGATTATTTTAGCATATCTGGCCCAATAAGGACCCTTTTCTTTGGATCTCTCTAGACGATAAGAGTATTGCAACTCCTTCCATAAAGTGCCTCAAATGGGCTCATATTTTAGAGATTCTTGGTAAATATTGTTGTATCAAAAATCTATAAGTGGAAGATACTCTTACCACATATTTCGGTGGTGCATCACACACATTCGAAACATGTCTTCAAGGATTCTATTTGTCCTCTTTGATTTTACATTCATTTATGGATGATAAGATGTATTGAAAGCCAATTTAGTCCTCGAACCTACAAATGTATCATTCGAAAACTTTGAACTGAACTTGTCATCTCTATCTGAGTTAATCTTCTTATGAATTCCATGCAAACGTATGATATCATTTATGAATATTTCTACCATTTCATCACTTGAATGATCCACCATGCTCAATTTTTCAATCACCACCGAAATTTTTTCATGTTGTTTGGACGTTCGTGGTACACTTGTAATGAATTCAATTGATATTTATTCCCACTTCAATTCCAGAATTGGAATAGGTTGCAACAGTCCTATTATATTTTTTCATTCAGCTTTAACTTGCTAGAATTCTATGCGTATAACAATAAAATCAACCATTTCCTTCCTCAAATTAGGAAAAAATAAATTTTTTTGATGGAAGTGAGACACTTTTGGTATCCTAGGTGGTTGAAATTTGGCTTAGCATCAAACTCTCTCATGATACACCTCTTCAAGTTATTATTGTTTGGCATAGATTCTATTTTTGAATATAACGAGGTCATCATCTATGAGGTGATATTCTTCATCCTTATCACCTTCTCTATATTGTTCTGGCCTTGATTTTTTTTTCCTATATTTCTCATCAAGCTATCCCAATATTTTGATTTTATCTTCAATATCAATTACATAAGATATTGTGGCTACTAAATGATTTGATTTCACCCTCTTGTTGAGTGCATTTTCAAATTTATTCTCCTTTCCCTCTATATATTTCATTTCTAATTCAAATTTCATGAGCATGGCTAACCATATTTATTTCCTTGAATTCAACTGGATTTGTTAAAATAAATAATTCAGCCTTCCATGATCAACCATTAGGGTTAATTTTCTGCCACAAAGCTAGTGTCTCTGCATCTTCAGTGCATGGATGATATCAACTATTTCTAGATCATTAGTCACATAATTATACTCATGTTTCATTAGCTCGCGGGACTCATAGGACACCACTTGGCCTTTCTGTATCAACACTGTAATGAGGCCTTCCTTTCAAGCATCTTTTCACACAATAAAATCCTTCTTAGGATATGTTATGCACAATACAACAATTGATTCATTTTTTCAAAGCTTGCAACATAATCAGTCGTCCATGTAAGTTTCTCTCCATTTGCAAGAAATTGGTTCAGTGGCCTATCTTGGAGAATTTTTGTATGAATATTTTGTAGTATCCTAGTGTCCCCATTAATGATCTAAATTCAGCCATGTTCATTGGTGTTGGCCATTCCCTGAAAGCCTTAATATTTTATGGGTCAATTATTACTCCTTCCCTTCAGACAACATGGCGCAAGTAATGAATTTTAGATTTCAATAAATGACATTGAATAATAATTTCATAAAGCTTACACTCTCTTAAAAATTATAGTACTTGTACAAAGTTCTCATTGTTCTCCCCCTAGGTCCTCAAATAAACCAAAATTTTATCCATGAAGACTATGAAAAAGTTATAGAAACAAAGGCACAATATGTTTCTCATAAGACACATAACAGTTCCAGGTGCATTGGTTTAATACAAGGTTCAAGACAAGGTATGGGAATTATGAATTTTGTTTAATCTTCAAAAAAACAAAAATCAATATGAACTCATTTGAAAAAACCCCTGCTAGTACTTGCCCATGATAGAGCCCATCCAGTTTGAGCATTGAACCTAGATGCTTTGATACAACTCTGTAACATACTTGCATCCTAATCCTCATAATGGCACATGGTAAGAGGAGGTAGTTACTATATTGACCCACAATCCCAGGAGTCATCATTGAAATGGGGTCTAAAGTTTTTGGTCTAATAAACTTAATAGCTTAGTTAGACATTACCATTGTGTTCCTCTCATCAAGACAAATATTGTGATATAAAAATTTACCTCAATACAACCTTGGATGAAGAGATGTGACCATTTAAGTTCTAATAAATTAGAGTTCCAATCATCATTTTGAATGCATGGAAACCATGTGGCTATACTTCCATGGCTAAACAACGAATGCCATTTTTCATTCATGTATTGGTTGTAGACCCATTCATGGGTTTGGGCTCAAGGCCCCGTGTGTTGCCTTAATATGCAAAATTTAACATACACAAACATAATTTTATACATGTATATAGATATATATGTGTGCGTGTGTGTGCATCGGTTTATTAGCACTAATTATTGGAAATTTTCCCATCTCCCAATCCCATTACCCTAGTACCTCTCCCTTTGCACTTTCATAAACTAGTCTAAGGTTGAACCTCTAAGATGACCCATATATAGGCCGACATTACTCCAATCAAGGATTTTCCAGGCTCACATAGATTCGACAATAGCCCAGGCTTACATCACCAGGGTCACTCCGTTACACACCCCTCTTTTGGATTCTAGGATATAGCCTCCAGGATGAGGTGTAATGTGGGCAACTCCTCCTGGCATGAAATTTGATTGCAACTTGTTCCGATTTTTCCACACTAGAATGACCCAACATTATTGCATAAGTTCCTCTCACGCAAACTTTTATGGGCTTTCAAGATGCAACCCCTCTAGGTTAATTTCATCTCGGGCTCTTACCCGATCATTGATTTCCCCTCCTCAATCCTAAACACCTATTACACTGGCCTTAGATTGGGTTAAGATTTGTGTTCTTGTGGCTAGTAATATGGCCTTTGTTAAGTCCCTATATTAATAGTGTAGTCACTTATTATGTTAGTGTATCCCCCCTTATTATTATTTTTGTACCCCTGTAACCCCCATATTGTTATTATTGTACACTATATTATTATTGTTAGGTCGGATAGGGTTACATTGTGGCCTCACTAGGATTACATTGTGGCCGCATGGACTCCTATATATATAAATGAGGTTTTGTCATTTGCATCAACCGAGAATTGTTCATTCATGTAATGTATTGGAGGTTTCCCCCTCGAAGTGGCTTATTTATAAGGCGTTGATATCTCTTTTCTTCTATTTTTGGAGTTGGTCTCACAACATTTGGTATCAGAGCTTTGGATTCTAGAGTTTCGTTGCTCCAAACAGGTCATTCTGGCATTTTACCTATAATTTTTTCTACGAAGTTTCAGAAGCTGAAATTGTTAGAGAGCGAAGATGAAACTTGGAGGAACATCGTTGCGAAATTTTAGAGCTTGGTTCGCAATATTTGCGGAGATATGATCTGTGGAAGTTAGGTGTTTTTCAGGCTCCCAAATTTCATCTCAAAGAGGTGATAATGGGAAAATATTCATAACTTTCTCTCTGAGCATCAGATTGGAATTATGTAAAAAATGGCTTCAATTAAACGGAATGTAGTTTCCTTTCTATCAATTTCAGAGCCAAAGGAGCAAACAATAACACATGGCAAGTTGTACAATTTCACTTTACTGAACCAGTGCATAATTAGGTCATTGTGGGAGATTGGACATAACTTTTCCTTGAATAATCCAAATCAATTCAGACCTATGCAATTCGAAAGAGGATTCAGAGGGACACCTTAAGGCCAATTTTTAGATATTGAAGATCCAAAATCACAGAGATAATTAAATTTCAATATCGAGCTCCTCAAAAGCAAGAAAAAGGTGTGTATTTGGTTTCTAAAATTGTATAACGGTTGTTTGAAAAAGAAGTTTGAAGTGATTCCAAGGGCATGTTTTTGAATTTTTATCAGTATTAGGTTCTATAATTCCTCCAAAAAATATTTCGATACCCATTAATCCCTCAAAAATCTATACTATGACGGATGAAGAGGAAGAATTGCAGTATGAGATATCAAAATTACTGTACTAAGTGCAACAAATTTCGATCTTACGAAGAGAAACTGAAGATGAAATAGATGGTTTAAAAGAATAAATGGAGGATAAGTTGGATGGTTTGAAGGATCAAATAATAGCTAATATGGATGATAAATTAGTGGAAGATCAAATTGAGCATCAACAACAAGTTCTCCAACTCCCAAAGGATAACGTAGCTTTGGTGCAGAATCTAATGAAACAACAGGAAGATCAACATCACATCGAAAGAAGTTCTGAATCAGTCACAAGAACTCGACAAGTACAATCAATTTCAGAGTATCTCAGCAAGTGGAAGAACTTTCCTGTAGAATATTCCCCATGGGAGAATGAGAATTTTATACAGAAGCATCAAGAAATAATAAAGTCTTGAGGAAGACACTTGTTTGAAGGAGAGGGGCATGTTAAGTCCCTATATTAATAGTGTAGTCCCTTATTATGTTAGTGTATCCCCCCTTATTGTTATTTTTGTACCCCTGTAACCCCCATATTGTTATTATTGTTCCCTTAGATTATTATTGTTAGGTCGGCTAGAGTTACATTGTGGCCCCATGGACTCTTCTATATAGAAAGGAGGTTTTGTCATTTGTATCAACCAATAATTTTTCATTCATTTAATGTATTGGAGGTTTCCCCCTCAAAGTGGCTTATTTCTAAGGCATTGATATCTCTTTTCTTCTATTTTTGGAGTTGGTTTCACAACAGCCTTGAAGGAAACCCTTACCCAGTGTGATAACTCCTATTCTAAGCTTGGATAGGGTTCAAAGTCTAGGGAAGAAAGACAAGGCTCCTTCTTGTGCCATTTATAATGGGGTTTCAACAATGGCTCAACCATGGTGGTTCTAGGTGAGAAAAGGGAGGTGTATGCCTTTCATTCTACACCAAGCCATCCTAAATTATCCTAACTTAGCTTAGCTACAATGGTTATGTAATCACCTGAAATCATATGATCAACCTCTCAGAGGTCCAGAGTCCCTTTAAATATTAAAGATTTGCGAGAAACAAGTGATATCACTCCATATATATGCAGCTATAATTGAGGAAAAGAAAGATAATTAAACTTATAAAGGAAACCATAAGGCATACAATGCTCAAGAAGGCTATAAGGAAATCTATGTTGTATAGTTAAATAAGAGGCCTCCTACCTAATTCTGTTTACAAACATAAACCATACATTTGGGATCAATATTAAAACAATTATGGTCCTATGGTCATCACATATATTCCTCTCAAATTTTCAAGGATAACCCACATAGTTAGCCATCAAATAAAAATTACTACATGCTAGAATCCAACACAATTAAGCATCCAATTCTCATTCCACACATAGTTTTGTGACTAAGTGAATTTTGCATCAAAATAGATGTGTTATTATACATGTTCCATGTACAAAAGAATTAGCACAACACCATAAAAAGAAGGCACACATGTATCAGAGTTTCACCATTCCACTCATAGCAAACCATGAGTTATTCGTAGAGTAACTACAATATAAATTTAATATTTCCACGTGATATTTTAAACCAGGAATGCATTTATATATATTTATATTAAATCAATACCATATATGGAAACTGATATTGGGACTCCAACTCTCCATCCAACCTTCGAAAGCTACAACCAAGCACTACTTACAACTGTCACCCCTGAGCTAGATTCGAACTCTTGAGGTGGGGTGCATCTGTGTATTTTCAGTCAACCAACACAACTAAAATAGAATGTCATAATTCCCTCACTACCTTCATCCACTAGCTAATCTCCTTATAACTAATACTATTCTGGAAGAAGCATATTTATGCCAACATTTTATTATGCAGAGAAATCCAAACCACTTTTAGGACAAGAGAGCCACTATCAAGAAGGTTCAATAGTGGTGAAAATACCTATGGGAAAAAAATAACTTTCTTATGTGGTTCAAAAGTGATTCAAGCACTACAGTTTTAGCCCCAAGGCACTATTGGTGGTTCAAAAACCCCCATAGGCATATATGTGATTCTCCTAATTCGAGAGGTTCATGAACCCCAATCTTCCAGTGGATCCTTCTTCCTTACAGGAAAGCCTTTATCTCTAAATACAACCACTAACAAGCCTCCTGATGAGGTTTATAGAACTAGATACCACCCTTTTTAGGGATCAATTTAATGTCCAGGTTACTTTTCCTCTTTATTATCTTTGTGTTTTTACACATTGAACCCATACGTTGTGTTGTCAGCTAAAATATTATCCTTCTAACTCACTCAACATGTGTTTCAGCTGAACTCTCCCTCATTTCTCTAAAACTAATTATTTTCCCCTATTTCCTTCATAGCTTATGAACCAACCGATCAATAGATGGTGTAGCACATATCGCTCTTAATTTTTATGCCCTTTCTTTTCTTATGGTTCGATAAAGGATACTTGGGATATTCCTTCCATTTCAGTTCGATTTGATGCACAATCAACACATCAAGTTTTTTTCCACCAACCAGGTTTGTTAATAAAGAACAACCATTTCCTGATGAAACCCCTTCCCTCATGAAACCATTTTCCTCAAGTATTGGAATCTATGTCTATTTCTTAGCTATTTTAATCATTACAATTATTTACAATATGGAAAAAGTTTAACAATGGGATATCATCATTGAGAAACTTACTCTTCTTCTCTTATCTATATATATATATATATATATATATATATTCACCCCTTTGATAAGTTTCTTGACAACCCAATATGAGATAAAGATGGTGGTACTTGTTAGGTAGAATCCTACATTATATTCTATATATTTCCATTCCTTGTATTTTTTGTCTTGATATTGCTGTTCTTGGAGCTCCATAAGAAAGGGTGGATTGAACATAAGCCCAATCCACTAGACTCAAAGTATTTGTTAATCATTTTTCATAAAGGATACTTGGTTAGTGGTACCTACGACCAATTAAGAGAGAGCTATTCTATTATTTTCATGCTATGGGGAAAATTTTTTCATATTCATTGATAAGAATGTGAGATATCCACCTATAATACTTTAAAAGTTTCTTCAAAATGGAGGGATTGCCTCCATTTGTCTCATTTTCTGGATGTCGACTATATCATGGTATTTTGTAAGGATGTCATATGTTTTGGTGAGTATGGAGGGGTTTGTGTGCTCAAGACTCATCCATAGTAGTTATCCTAGTTCCCCATCCAATGTTTTCTTTACTTCCTCTACCTTTATTTTCTCATGCCTAAACTAGGATGCTAGGCCTAATAGTTGTGTGTCCCCAATGTATGGGTTTGTATCCAATATGGTCATGATGGTAAGAACAATTTTATGGATGTCTAATTCAATAATCTTAGCTTTATTCTCCATGGTACATTGCAAGAAAAAATCAATGTAATATTTAGTCTCTTGCATATGGATGTTTTACCTTTTCCCTATCTAGTTTATTTGAAAATTGCATCATTGTTCCTTCAGAAATTGTGAATAATCCTTTGAAGGCTACCGACATGTAATTAATTCTAAGGGGATGTGTGATATAGTACCCAAGCATGTTTCTAATAATGAAATATAAGTATATTTTCATTTATGAGTTCATGTGCTTACTACAATTAACCTCTTAGTTGTTGGTTTTACTTCTCAAGTTGTTACCTTCTATTTTCCTCAGATAACCTTAATAATTCCATCTCTTGCCTCATTTTCCTTACTTCATCCTCCATCTTAGAAATGTCACCCACTCCCTTGTCTTGTAATATTCTTCTCCATGAATGTGTTTCTACTTTTTTCTTATTGACTTCAAGAATTAGTTGGAGAAATAGGTGTGAAAGGAGTATTATCCTATATTTTCCTACAAAGGATGGAATAAACTTTAATAGCAAGGAGAAAAAACTAGGTGGATTCCTTGGGGTTGGATTCTTTATTTCTTTTTAATTATCTTATAGCTCTAAAATTTTCTCTTATAGTTGTACAATTTTCCCTTCTATTTGTATTTGCTTCTTTGTGACCTCAGGTAGTGCTAGCATTTTACCTTGTTGTGCCTCTAGTTCTAGTAATCAAGGAAAATTTTAAGGATGGTTGTTTATCTTAAAGTTTAGAAACCTTGGGGAATTTTACTAGTCCCTAATATGAAAATTGTAAAATGTTTGGCAATATTTTAGTAAAAATATTTAGATTTATAATGATTTTAGATTAGTCTATATAAAATTTTGGCGATTTTTAAGGTAAAATAATTGTATACTATAAAATGTGGGCGAATAATTTTTAGAAAAAATGGAGATTGCAAAATCATTTTTAGGAAAAAGCATGGAAAATTAGCCCACCTACGAATATTAGCCCCTAAATGTTTCCCTAGTAGTAATTTGTACACCCTTCCTTCCTATAGCCTCTCTCTTTTAGGAATGCATGTTTATTTAATGGTAATTGGGGTATTAGAATGAGGTTTTTGCTTACCACTTGTTTGAGTGGGACCCCATAAGGCACAAGTTCCAAAGAGACATTTTGTATCAGTTTTCATGTGCCCATTGCGCAAATGAAGTCAATGCGATTTTTGCGCTAATTTTCGATATAATTGGGCTAAAATGTGAACTCTGGCCCTAAAACCATGGTTTGAGACCATAGTATATGTGCGATAGGCATGCTATAAATATATATAGTATGTATAAGCTAAAAAAATAATACATGTGCTATGAGATATTGATGTTCCGATAGTTTATGAGTCTGTAAGGGCTTTGCGTTGGGTTGAAAGGCTCATGGTGGCTATGCATGAGGAGACCTAGTCTCGGTTGTGTGCGGACTCTACAGGTTGTGTGCGCGGAACGGTTTTTAATGCTTTTGGAAAGATAATTGATGTATTGACATATCTGAAAGATAGTAGAAAGAATAGTTTTGGTGAATATTTTTGTGCTATGCATCTATATTTCTTACTACTTATATTTTGTTAAGGTCGCATTGTTTGTTTACTTGTAATTATTGCGTAAAGTTATATGATCTAATTACGCATGATTATTTATGATTAAGATATTTTTTAAGTGTTTACATTGATTAAGATCTAGATCTAATTCTGATCCGTTATCTATGTTAAATCAAACAATATTTTTGTGTTATTATATTGATAATTGCGCATTCTCTGTAATTCTGCTATAAACTGTTGCACACATCTGTATAATTTCACTTAGGGTGTTGCTGAGGACCACTTCATTAAAATTTTCTCTCAGGGTGCAGAAACTTGGTTCCAACACCCCCCCATATTGCTTCAGGTGAGGCTTTGGTAAGCGCAAGAAGATCACTACCGAAAGGGCCAGTAGTTGGAGGGTTTGTTGGTTTATCCATAAAATCTGAACCTATGTGATGACCCCTCAAGCCAAAAATTGGTTCTATTTTTTAGACTAATATCATAATTTTGAGGGATATTTGATGTTGTGGCATCTATCGCACAACAAATTACAAGACTGGTGGGATAAAAATATCCTTGAATTTGCGATGCAAGAGAATACAAGCACTAAATTATCTAATGAACAGTGGGTAGATAAGTATATTTATACATAAGTGTAGGAATTCTTCTTTTGTTCCTTTGGGCATGAACTACGGAAGTGGTTGTCATGCTTAGCTAAATTCCATCACTATAGAAAGGATGACATAGTCACTATGTGGACTCCTGAATTGATCCAGCAAGTAGAGAAATTTTGATAATAAGATCAGTCATGCGGTAGATCACTGGATCAATCACCTTTTGGGTGGATTTGTGAATAAATTTTCTATTGACCAATTTGTTTCATAATCTGAAGCAGAAAGAAGGTTTTTCAACAGCCCTAGAGGTAAGTTCCTATGCTCATTGAAATTATTACAGAAAATGATATTGTGTTAACGGGTTTGTCTCTGTGAACATACTACTTGAATGAATCAAAGAGGTTCAGTTACACGCAGTGGGAGAATTTACCACAAAGACTTTGGAACAGTCCTTTATATCCCTCTAAAGCCTAGATCTGATAGTGAACCTGAACCAGAAACTGTTAGCTTAACTGACTCTAAAGAAGAAAGATCGTCATATCAGAAACCCATGAATTTTTTTCCCACTCCATCCACTCCACTTCTAAGCTCACATCACAAATCACCTACTCCACCGCGTATTCCATCTCCACCTCCACCTCCGCCTCCCGTTAAATTAGATATGATTGCATCCATGAAGTTACCTAATTTCAGAGGAATTGGAAATGAGGATACTGATCACTTCTGGTTTGTAACGGAGGTTGTATGGTAGGCTCAGTGAGTGAATGATATTGACATTAGAAAATCAGAGTTGCATACTACATTTCAATATCGTGCACTAGACTGGTATATTAGGTATTCAAAAGAAAACCTGAATGCTACCCTGGAAGAAATTAAAGAAACCCTAAAAGAGTAGTTTAAGAAGCCTAAGTCATATGCGTAGCTGGTGATAGAAATGAAGGATATTTGTCAAGAAATTAATAAGTCTGTATGGGAGGCTAATCAAAGGTTGAAACGTACCATCAGCGATGGTGGATTTCTAATTTTTGATACTAAACATAAATAATTGTTTCTATGTTACTTCCACATTTGTGGCAACCATTAGGTCAAAAAATGATTTCCACACAAGTTGAGGTTGTAGAAGTTGCAATGAAACTGGAAAGATTCAGTTGGAAGAAATGCATATGGAAATTCAAATTTTGAGCAAGGACAAAGGCAAAGAGGTTTACGCAGAGGTGTGGTGTATCAAATGCAAAGCTTCTGGACATCATAAAAATGAGTGTCATGTTTTCAACAATTATCTGAATGCTGGGGGTCCTAGTCCACTGAATAAACCTGTATGGTGCACTATGTGCCAAATTGCAAGACTACATGACATAGATTCTTGCCCAAGGATTGGAAAGTATTACCTTGTATTTAAATAGCTATTTTGAAAGTTCTAATTGTCATTAGGGCATGATGAGAGGAATTTCAGTACCTATGATATGATGTTGGATAAAGAAGAAATATATATAATTCAAGTGGAGCCTCCATCACCAGCATCCCCTTATAGGCGTGGAGTATACCAAGGTAGAGGAAGGGGCCGAGGAGGTGGATCAACTGGTCGAGGAAGAAGACAAGTGATTATCTATAAATGTGGTGGTGCTAGCTATTATGTGCGTGATAGTAGGAATCCAACGCATGGGTTTTGCAGGTATTGTAGACAATTTGATCATGTTATAGAATATTTTCCTATCTTTATTGCTAAAATCCACGAAAATAAGACCCCAATGAAAAATATTCAGATGGTTCATGCAGAAACTCATGAAGAAGATGCTTGTGTGAATATAGCTACCAGGAGTGGTGTAGCTACCAGTGAAGAGAAGGGGAAATAAACTACCACTGATCTATGGATCCAAAAATAACCTGAAAATCAAGAAGGCTTTTATCTTCACCACACAAAAGAAACCTTTATTGAAGTAAGGAAAGACTTTGTAGAAGGAGGTACATCAAAAAGTGGTAGAAAACTCAAGGAAGAAGGAGGAGAATAAGAGAATAAGCCATTTTTACAATCATTCATAAAGTTGTTGTAGAAAAAGAAGGTCGTTGAAATTTTTTAGGCATTGATAGATAATTTTACGGGAAAATAAAAGCCCATGGTAAACCAATGAGAAGTCAATAAAATCTATAAGAACATGAAGCAAACGAGTAGAGAGATGTGGATGACTACGAAGATTGGTTCTTATGAAATGGACCAAGTCATCCTAGATTTGGGATTAGATGCTAATGTTATGCCTAAATAAAATTGGTAGCACATGGGAGAACCAAAGCTTGATTGGTCTGCTATCCAACTGCATATGGCTAATCAGAAGAAGATCATTCCTTTGGGGAGATTGTCAATATTTGTGGTCAATATAGAAGGTTTTAAGGTGTTTACCAACTTTGAAGTCATACACATTGTAGATGATATCGATCCTTATCTTACGCTACCAGGATTGGATTGGGCCACTGACATAGATGGTGTTATAAATATTAAGAGAAGGAGAATGGAATTTGAGAGCAATGGATGTAGGGTAATCATTCCTCTAGATCCCGTAGAAGGCCAAAGGTATACTGAACCACTGCACGCCGAGGACTAGATTGATCAAATATATAAGTTAAATTTGCACGAGGAATACTAGATTAATCCAATAGTAGATGGGAATGTTAAATGGGATAAGGATATTTCTTCCTTTTCAGACTCTGATGTGGAACCAGGAAATTGGCCAAACCAACTGGATGAGGTGTCTGGGCTACGTTGTAATCGCGTGACTCGCTCTCTACGTTGTGTAACATATGAGGTACATGGTTTCCCACATTCTGATGGCTCAACTGATGTAAACATGTTCCTAGGAGATATGGAAATGTTTGTTCATGTAGAACAAATATTCCACGATTTAGATCTTTGCTTGCACTCTACTCCAAAAATATGGTGGGAAAAACATAAGGAGAATATGGGATATTGGGAGGAATGTGCGCAGATGATGAGGTTGCAGTTGAATCCACAGTAATTAGAATGGAGGACTTATATATTCTATCAAAGAAGATTCACGTAGCCATTTGGCCAAGTGGAATCAGGTATGGTGTGTAGAACCAAAACCTAAATGGGTTTATATGTTTATTCATATGTTGGGAAAGGTATCAGCTGAATGATACTTGGAAACAGAGCTACACAGAGGCACTAGTGAGTGGATTGCGCTGATCGAGAGTTTTATTTTTAGGTTTAGATTTGAAATAGGGTTTGATACAATTGTTCATCCTTTGATCCTAGAAATCATTAATGCATCAATAACGGAGACTGTGCATTGTAGAAAATTGGCACTTGTAGAAGTTAGGGAACTATGCGCGCTCAAAGGAAACTCAATCCCCTCGAATATCAGAGAAGTACGCTCCATGCTGAGACTCGTAGGATATTATAGAAAGCACATTCCCATGTATAAAATGATAATTGTTCCCATGAGAAGATTAGTCAAAGGAGGTGCGACAATCCATTGGGTTGATGAATGTAAGAAAAGTTTGCAGTATTGGGGGATATGATGGATACTACTCAATATGCTTTGAATTACCTGGTCAACAAGGTTGTGTTGGGGAGGATGGTATGTATATGGTTATCCTTAGATCTAGATTATATGCACAGTAAGTTGCATCATGCATGTGGTACCTACACCAGGACATTGACTGGTTCACAGAGGAGTAAAAATCTAGCGGTTGGAACAATAAAACTAGATAAGACATATTTCTTACTGTTTTTACGAGTGCCAAAGATGCATTTAATGAAGGGATTTTTCTAGATTCGGGACCGTTTTTTAAGTAATGGAGACTCATTAATGCGCAAGGAAACGTTGCAGGTGCACCACAAGTATAAATATGACCTATGGGGTCACAATATTTCCCTTTGCGTTCTAAGTGATTTTTATGCTTTGAGCTTTGTGGTTGTCATTGCATTTTTTGTGTCTATGTCAGGTTTGGATCCAGTGTTTGAGGACGCATTGCACCGAGATGGGCTAGCGTACATAATTCAAAACAATATGAAAACCATGAGACCAGGTGATGAATCTAATGTGCTGGAAGTACCCATTGTAGAAACACCTGCACCATCAAAAAAAAAGAAGGCCCAAACCTCTGGAATGCATATATATCCTAGAGAAGAGACCCCAAAACCGTACCACTCAATAGGAGAGAAAATGAAGAGGCACATGGCAGAAGTTCTAGACACTATAGAAGAAGGGGATGAAAAAGTTGTTGAGGTAGCCCCATTCTTGCGGCTTCCAAGTTATATTTCGTCACACAAACCTATTTTCAAAGCACCAAAGGAATAGGATAAGGTGTGTGCGAGTATTCAAATACCTCTGATCCCATAGAATGTCCCAATGGAAGGGGATATGCTTGCAAAAATCACATAGTTGTGGTTTGATGATTGGGACATCGTGGATGTCGAAAATTTTCCCGAGCTTGCGCCAGAACTCTATCTAGACCAAATTACCTATGAAGGAGGTGTGGTGCCCCTTGAACCAAAGAGGGGAATTTTAGGTTTGCACAAGGAGGGCCTACTTAATTTGCTGCAGATTGCTCATTTTTGGTGCAGTCTCATTAATGATATCTGTGTCAAGCAGCTGTTAGGGTTTGTACATGTTGTTTTCTCTAGTTTGGAGATCACATCTCAATTGATGTAGAGTTGATTCATCAAATAATAGTTCTGCCGAATAAGGGGCCCAACACTATTGTAGACTTTAGAGGCAAGGGAGAACATAAAGCACTGGAAGATAAGATTAAGATGAAATATGATGTCACTCAAAATTCCCAAGGGTTCGTTGTGGAAGAGAACAATGACCTCATTATACATTTTGGCATGCTCATCTTGGATTCCAAGATGATGTGTGAGTGTAGGCCCAAGGAGGTGCATGTGCATGTGATTGTGCTAGTTGGAAGATGTGAGAAGGGATTCATATACAACTGGTGCGGGTACCCGTGAAAAGAATTTCTTGAGAATGTGTGAAAGGTCCAGGAGGAAGGAAAGCCCTTCCAATATGCGTGGATCCTCTTACTAATTGCAATTATTGGATGGATAACCCCGAAAGACACATAGTTACCTGAGGTTGAAGAGAAGATGTGTGAAGTTGTGTGATACGCAATAGTATGGAATTCATCACACCCCATGCGCGCAAAAGAGACTATGATCTTATCGGTCTTGTATGATGAAACTTTGAACCAAGTGGTGCATTCCAAGCATTAGTTGTCACCCACACTGTACAATCAATATAAAATGACAACCAACATTAAGGCTACATTTCACAATATCAATATCCGTGCCAAGGGAAATGTAGAGGGAAAATGGTATGAGCTTCCTTATTTGGTATATGAGGAAGACCTTATCAGAGCTACATCAGAATGGTCACCAACCTGGTTGACCCCAGCAACAGATTCGGGCACTCCGATAGGAAAATCCATGGAGAAGGCTACTAAAAAGCCTGCAGATTGAGTGAAAACAACGGTTACAAAGAAGCCTACTAAGAAGGAACCGACCTCGACTATGACCATAGAAAACATTGATATGATGATGGTTCTAGAGAAAAATGGCTTTGCACCTAAGGAGACTAGAGAAGTAGAAACATTGAAAGGCACAATGCGCAGTGCTCAAGCTATAGGTGGATCACATAAAAAGTAGAAATGATATAAGGAAGAAGGAAAAAGGGTCATAACACTCACATAGGATGATCTCAATGAGATCATGAACAATGTTACCTTTGCGTAGGAAGATTGATGGATGAACATGGAGGTCTAATACAAATCTGTGCTAGAGATTGTCCAAGTTGGGTTGCAAGAATTAAAATTTTAGGCGAGCCAGATTCAGGAGAGTGTGCTTCAGGTGAGCTATAATAGCACGCAGGTTACCAGTACACAACCATTGTATGATTTCTTACCAGCATCAAGTGATGCTAATTTTTTGTGCATCCCCTGCCAATAATATAGATGGATGCTAACTAGTGCATTTAATTTATGCATAAATTTCATGTTCATGTTAAACTTTTAGTGTTGTGTGTAGGTAAACTACATTTTCTGCATTTGGTGATTGTAGGCAAACATCAATTCCGAGAAGTGACTGCATAAACGATGACGAGAGATGCATTGTAGTAGGATGCATGAGTGCACCAACAACAGCAAAAAGCTGAAACAACTTGCAGAGAAACAGAGGCCCAGCGCATTGCACTGGAGGAAAATATCAATTAGGTGTCCCAAGACTATTGGAAAGGTAAATCCTCTCTGTGAAAAGAGACAATCCCTCTAGCCCTAGAGTGGGTCTAGCAACAAAGGGACAAGTTAAAGTGTAGGTTCCTAATTAATGAATGAAAAAGACAAGATAGATCGACCTACCTGGATTCCAACGCAGTAGTCGTTGTAGTGATGGTGGCTTCTTGATCTCTGTCTCGACAGGTCACAATCCTTCTGCAGTAGTGCTTGGATACTTGCAAGAAGATCAGATAACAAGAGCAGCATACAAAACAATGATTTCATTCATAATTAACTAACTAGTCAACAAAGGTTAAGCATATTGCAACAAATAAAACACATTAACGTGATATGGGAACCAGACAATAGTCATGTATATATATAAATAAAATAAAGAGTTACAATCAATTCCTTGACATTGCATCCTCCTTCAGCGGGTTTCAGTCAAAGTGCATCTCGAAGGATCTTCGAGGAATTCGGACGGGGTGAGGAGAAAAGCTAGGAAAGATGGCTTTATTTATAGAGGTAGAGGAGGAGGTTGGGATCCCTATAATGGTGGAAGGGAGGCCTTATCCCTTGGGAATTTTTCCCAAAATGTGGAAACAAGAGGCCAAAGGAGGAGGGCCAGGGTTATTCAGTTGAACCACTCCAGATGACTCGCCTACAAAGTTGTTAAGATAGAAATTTCGCCTCTATATTAAAAAAAAATTCGATAAACAGGTTGGTGCAGGTAGCTCACTGGGACATAATGCCAATGGGCATGGGGCCCAGTCCTAATCTTCCTCATTGGCATGAGAGCATAATGGTCTACTAGCGCCAAGGAAAAAAAATGTGATTTTGATGGTCTACTCAGGAAATTGTTAAGAGAAGGAATGTTGTCCTCATGGAAATGGATGAAATGACAATATTTGTAGGGAATGACACTTTCTTTTGGTTATAGAAATGATCTTCTAGTGTGAGGGATGGGGATTGCAGGGATAGTGACAAAATGCTATGTAACAGATTCCCCCAAAAGAATGAGGTCCGAGAGAGAGGGAGGGGAGAAATGCTTTAAGAGAACGTGTTCGGACCAAACATCGTTGCTGGAAGACCTGAAATTTAAAATAAAACTGATATCTCTAATACATGAACATGTGGAATGGGTGCAGCCATCCATAATAGAGTACATATATGAACTGAGATCTGACGTATGGATGCAGCCATCCAGCAGTAAGGATCAAAAAATAGACCCAGGTATGGTCACAACAATCCAGTCACAAGAGTCATGCATAAAGTCATGATAAACAACAATATCCCATAGCCTGGATCTTATCAGAAAAACCCAGGGTCTTGCGCTCCATCTTGACCCGAACAAGTACAAATTCAAGCATGCGAATATGTGAGTTGAAGTTGAACATGCAAGAAAGTCACCTGATTACCAGCTAATGATGAAAGCTATTAACAGACATGAGAGAAACCACCAATAATAAAAATGGTTCTCAAGGTACAATAGGTACAATCCACGGAATGTGAACAGTGATCTGGCGTCGAACACCTGTAGAAACACTCGATCGAAGGCCAATGATGTGGACCTGTTGTGAAATATGTAGAACCCGTCATTGAGGCATGCAAGCTCCAAGGTACTAGAAGGGAGTCTCTAGATCAACTTCCGAGATAATGAGATGAAGTCGACAAGAAATGACCCGGTCGAAGGAGGGCCATAATTTTTCCCACATCATCAACACGAGATAGATTAACATTATGATAGTGAATCATGATCAAACAAAGGATCGGAGGAAGGTTGAAAACAGTAGAGGAAAACTTCTCTTGAACATATCAACGACATGACTCCAGATTTGGCGGTATTTGACATCAAGGGATTTGAGGTCATGATGACATGGAAAAGATCAGATGAGAGGTCAAAACATATTACCCAATCCCATGGAGGAAAAAATTATGAAATGAGATGTCCCCAACTCGGCACGAATGCATATGAGTTTCATGTTCAAGAGAAACATACTTCCGACACAACTAAAAACTGGTTCTATTTTCCCCCACCATTTCTAGCGAGTACCCCAATTATTTTTGAAAAACAAGCTTGAAGGGGATAGCATATGCTTGCAGTGTAAGTTTGTCCTTTGGAAAAATACATCCTAATACATTTTACGAGCCCTAGGAAGGAGGATCTTGGGGAACGTCATGGTGACGATGTCCGATGTCATCAGGGTTTAATGAGTTTGACAAAGGAAGAAATCGAAATCTTTTCATGTTTAGAGAGTTTGAAATGAAGAAAAAAATAAAACTCTAGAAAATCCCTTTTCGTAAATAGTCCTTCAGACCTGAAAAGGTAGAAAACAATATCTAAAAGAACCTCATAGTAGCGATAGGCTAAGGTATTCCTTTTTCGTAAATAATCTATCCCAACCTTAAAAGGGGGTAAACATATACTGGGTAGATATCGTTGTGTAGCCATTTAATAAGTTCAAAACAACAAGAGTCTCAGCAATATTTTCAGTTTTAGAGTCAGAAAGGAGCTAAAATATGACTCCAGTAGTGAATTTTTTGTGTTTTTACCGAGTCCAAAAAAGTATAAAATACAACTCATTACTTCATCACTATTTCATTAAAAACCTATTGCTGCACAAGAGACAAATGTAAAACCCATTTCTCGAAATAACATAATGTAATAATCAAAAATTATATCTTAAAACCTAATTATAGTTATGAAAAGTTATAAAATGCCAAAAATGGTAAAAAATAATCAATTTTCACTTTTACCTCTTATGGAGCAATAGTTACCCATTTTAGACTTGTGTTTTTTCTGGCGACAATAGCGGGCGATTCAACAAATCAATCTCGAATCTGTTAGTTCCAGGTAAGAGCTGACATCCTTTCCAACATTATGATTCCTCTTTCATTACCTGCAACCCCAAATTTGGAATTATTTGTGGGAATTTGTAAAAAATAGGGCACGGACTTTGGTGCGAGTATCAGACACGGACTTGCGCCAATCGCCCAAATTTCTGAAATGTGGCACGCCCATTAGCGCAATTGTTTCCTAAACAATCGCACCAAACATGAAAATATTTTTAAGCTTACAATGTAAGAAATCAGACCTAATTTTCACAAATTCGAAGCTTTTAATTTGGCTAATGAGGTTCATATGAACATGTTTGCAGGTGTGAAGCAACAAAATTGTGGTTGAATGGAAAGAACAGGAACAAAACGAAGAAGACGAGCTTGCCATGGATAATGAGAGATGCATGGAAGCTATCAAAGAATATGGACTGAAAAAAATCCTGATGACACCGTGCCTCAGAGCTCATTCGGAGCTGCTGCAATATTTGATCAATATCTCAGATGATGATTAGGAAAAATTCACTCTTCATGATCAAGAGCTTGAAATTGATGTTTCAGACATTTACTTCATAACCGGACTGTCGCGGAGTGGGGCAATACCAGTCCTGACCAGCACCCAGCCCACCATGGAGAACATGAGCATGGTGATCGATAGGGTCTATTGAGAGGCATAGAAAGGATTATGAAGCAAGAAAGTGGATATCCAAACTATCCCGGACTTGGCATTGAAAGTAGTGGTACACACCATCACGTCATTTGTGGGATCGTAAGCACCACACGAAGTGAAAAAAACACAACTACTTCTTGCAGTAGATTGTCTAACACTGACCCTCTATAACTGGGTAGAGGTAATGACGATCAATATGAAACGTCAACTAACGAATGCAAGAGGACAAAATTAAAGCAGTTCAGATATGGATCCATCCTAGTATCGTTCTTCTTGGAACAACTACCAATCTTCCAGCAACAAGAAGTTATAGTCCCAACACCACCAGCACAGGGGCCACGGATGGCCCGTTGGGAAACAATGATGCCAGGTTCAGGGAGCACTCAAAAAATGTCCTAGATACTGGAGTTTTTTGATTGGCTCCGCCAACAGATGATTATCGCGGAGTACTGGCCCTACTCTGGCACAAATTTCCCTGATGATCTGTATCTCCCACTCCCAAAAGGAGAGGATTGGGATGAAGCACTTGGTAAGACTAATTTTTTATTTTCATGAGTATTATGATTTTTTTGTTATGTATGTTCTCATATTAAATCCATGTGTTTGGAGATGTTGGACCAAAAATACATGCAGGCATATCTCTGATAGCGAGGTGAATTCCTAGTGACTTTGATATTTCCCCTCAGGGTGAGGGAGGTGAGGAGGAGGAAATCGTGTGCGACCTAGAGGGAATCTCTCATGTGGTCCCAGACTATGTGCAATTTGATGATGTTACTCGTGCATACCAGAGACACACTATAGGGGTGTCAAACCAAGTTCACCACTTGTTGAGGTGGCTTGTATGGGCAATGACATGCTATCATGAGCATCACGCTGATTAGACACCTAGGATTTATTTTTGTATATTTTTTAGACACGTGATGTCTCAGGATGTAACAAAAACACACATATTTTTTGAACTTATGATGCACACTGATGCAAACATTCAACATATATATATAGATCTATCTTCCTATATGGATATTTTTCATGTGATGAAGATTTTATAGATTACGCAAATGTCTATCTAATACAATGTTAGCCACTGTATCAGTTAATGCATTCATTTTCCTAGGAATATGTTGATATGTGATATAATCAAAATGTATTTCTAGCAAACGAACATGTAAATACAACCTTCAAATCTAAGGGTATGTAAGTGAATAATGCCCATTAAGTTCAAGAACAACAAGTTGTGAGTCCAGATTTACAATCAATGCATGGATGCCGAGGGTAATCGCCTCAGTTAATAGTTCAATGGAAACACTATACTCAGCGACATTGTTTGTAGTTCATCCTAGAAAAATACCTTGAATATCTATCAACTCATCAGTAGGACCACAAACCACCCAGGATACCAAAGACAAGTTTCGAGTATTGTGGGAAGCACCATCCGTGAAACCAATATAAGGGGAAATATACATCTACACAATAAGAAATGACCCAATAATCAAGAAAACAATCGCAAAGCAAACCAAGCCAAAAATGTACAAAAATGAAAATAACAATTATGTACACAAAACATGCATGAATGACTCAGGCATAATATTTTTTGAGATACAACCCATTTTTGGTCTGATCCAGAGGATGACCTTCGTAATCAATGAGATCATAGGCCCCATTCTGCAGGACATGTTTAAAAATGTAGGGCCCATGCCACATGGGTTGGAATTTTCCTTCCCCCATATTATCATGTGCTTGGTCATACAGGAGGATGAGGTCTCCTTCTATGAAGGAACGAGGGGAAACCAACTGGTCAAAATAAACTTTGACCCGCTTCTTTTGTGCCTTGGTGACCAAAGTAGCAAAGCGGTGATTTTCATCTAGCCTTTCTAAGTAGAGAAGATGCTCTTCTTATGGTGAAGTGTCTGGTAGCAATTCAACAACAAACTTGAGCGAAGAAATTTCACGCTCAATCTAAAGGGTAGCTTCCAAACCATAAACAAGCTGAAATGAAGTGAATCTAGTTGCATCCTTAACTGTGATTCGGTATGCCTAAAGAGCTGAAAATAACATGAGATGCCAATTATATTTGTGCATCCCAATTGTACGTTGAAGCATGGGGAAAATAACTTTATTCTTGGCTTCAACCTGGCCATTAGCCTGAGGATAGTACAGCGTTGAGCTGTTGTGATGCAGACCTAACTTGGAAGTCAACTCTACCACCATATAATGTAAAAAATGGGAAATATGATTGGTAACGATGGCTTGAGGGACAAAAAACCTAGAAATGATGTGATTGGATATGAGCTGAGTTGTTGTCTTACCATTAGCGACAAGTGTAGACATTGCTTCGGCCCATTTGGTGAAGTAGTCAACGCCTATGATGATATAAGCATGCCCCCCAGCTGAGTGAGGGTTACGTGTAATAAAATCGATGCCTCAATTTGCAAAGGGACCAACGGTAATGATAGGGTGGAGATGTGCAGGTGGTGTGTGCATCTTGCACTGATAAATCTAGCAATCATGACATTTATGAACAGCAACAATGCAGTCCTTGAAGATTGAGGGCCAGAAATACCCATCACAAAGAATATTTTTTGCAGTGGCATAACCAGACATGTGACCGCCACAGGCACCACTGTGATAGCCACATGCTCCACTATGACAATCATTCAGGGCTTTCTCAGCCTCCTTGAGAGTCAAACACCGGTGGAGAATGGAATCTACTCCAATGCGATAGAGTGTATCTCCCACTATACGATAAGGTTGTGATTGATGACGAATGCGTCGACGAGAATCCTTAGTCAACTTAGATCTAAACATAGAAGTTTGAAGATATACGATGATATCACCGTACCAAGGATCGAGGGTGCTAATCAGAAAAACCGAATCATTCGGAATGCATTCCTCAGAACCAGATGGAGCAGTGTCAAAGGGGAGGGAGCAGATCAGATCGAAAAGACTAGCCATTTCTTCAACTTGGCAGTAGTAAATTCAAAATCGAAGCCTTGGAGGATGAAAATCCACTTCGAGTACTTGCCCCCTAGCAATTTTCAAGACAATATATAGGTCATAGGGTTGCAGTCAGAAATCACAGTCACAGTACGTAGTAGAATGTAATGACGAAAACAGTGAACTGCTTGAACCACATCCAACGCTAACTTCTTGACATGAGAAAAATGCATTTTTGTATTGAGAAGGTTACGAGAGAGGTATTAAATAACATGCTTGTCACCGTTATCATCATCTTGCACTAAAACCATGGCAATCGTGCTGAAAGCAACGGCTAAATAGAGGGAAAAAAATGTGATGATAGTTTGGAGGACGCAACATAGGAGTGTTGACAAGAAACATCTGGAGCGAATTGAAAGACATCTGGGCTATCTCATCTGAAAGGAACGGGACACCCTACTTTAGTAATTGTGTGAATCCTTTAGCCACTTCGGCATATTTAGGTATAAAACAATGAAAAAAATTAGGCTTTTCCTACAGACTCTGCAACTGATGTAATGAGGATGGAGAGGGGAGATTGATGATAGCCTAAACTTTGAGAAAATTGAGGGGAATCTCGTCTTTGGAAATGATAAACCCTAAGAGTCTACTAGAATCGATGCAAAAGATGCACTTATGCAGATTTAACCAGATGTTATAGTGTCGACAACGAAGAATTGTCTAACGAAGATGGTCAGGGTGGTCCTTAATTTTAGTTGAATGAGTTGGAAGGTCATCTAGATAAGGCTGAACGATGTGCTTAATATCATGAAAAGCATATGACATCACTCACTAAAACGTGGCCCTAGCATTTTTAAGCCAAAACGGAGGTTTTTTTTACGCGAAAGTACCCCAAGGACAGATGAAGGAAGTCTTATGTTGATTGGTAGGGAGAATGTTAATGTAGTTATAGCTATAAAAGCTATCCACGAGGGAAAATATCTCACTCCTAGCGTAGTCATCAATGATATGATCAATAAAGGGAGTAAGATAATTATCCTTAGGACAACCTCGGTTTATGTCACGGTAATCAACACAGACCCAAATGGTACCCTACTTCCTATCTACAGGGACAATGTTGGATACCCATTCTATCAAGGGAATCAGATATATAAAACCAGTGTTGAGAAGTTTTTTAACTTCACCCTTAATGGCAACAGCCTTTCTAGGGTGCACAGGATGAAGGCGCTAACGAACAGGCTTCGAACCAAGGTAGGTAGGAATCTCATGCACAACTATACTAGGATCGATACCGGCCATCTCTTCGTAAGACCATGCAAAGATGTCTCGGAACTCCTAGAAAAGGCTATTATAAACCTAAACTTCTTCTGAAGAATAGGTGACCCCAATATGGATTTTCTCGACGATTCCCAGTTTCACGGAAATGTCGATAGCATCGTTTGCATGATGTTACTCAAGTTACCTTCTGTAAAAAGTTCATGTGTCAGAATATGATTTTGAAGTGGATGAGAAGGAACTTGAGATGCAAACCTCTCAAGACACATAGACATGGCCCTGTGGCTCAGTATGAATGAGGAATGATGATGACTATCATCCCATGGAAGATCCTTGAGAGGCATAGTTTCCACGATGGCTTCATCAGACGGAAATATATCTTCCAAGGGATTGGGAGAATCTGAATCGCCGAGCAAAGGGGATTGAGAATAAGTGTCAAGAGACATTCTCAAAGGAGCATGATCAGAAGACAGAGGCTCCGAAGCTGAAACAAGTTCACAATATTCTATCTCGATCGAACTTAATGGCATCGAATATTCGAAAAAATTGATCTGCTCAGGTGAAGGGATAATCCATGCATCATCAGACTGAGAGATCATATTAATCTAAATAGTGTTGGGTGGAGGAAGAGGAAAAATACCCATGAGGGTAGAATATTTGAAGGGACCCGACCCTACGCTCTCGTAGGGAGTAGGAATTTGATCCACACAGGGAACGTTATTCTCAAAAGAAGAAGTGAAGAATGATAAATGATCAACAATGACAATCTTTCCTTTGTGCGGGAATTTCAAAACATAAAAGAGAGTGGACGGAACACACAACATGGCGTGAGTCCAACTGTGACCAAGGAGAAGATTGTAATTGAACTTGGCGTCACCTACTTCAACCTCAACATTGACTATCTTCCCTTCTATTGTAATCAGTAAATTAATAAGAACACCAAGAGGTTAAGATTCTCTTCCATCAAATGCTTCAAGGGAATTTGGTGACGATGTCAGAGCTGGAAAACCAATTGATTTCCAACAAGAAGATGACATGACGCACGTAGATGCACCCTCGTCCATGACCACCCGATGGATATTCAGACCACTAATACCAACTCATATGATGAGCTCAATTTGGTGTGGGAGTCGTGGGACAAAATTCTCCAAGTCGAAAGCGAGACGGTTAGAATCAGTAGGATCAACCCCGCTAATCGTAGATAACAAAGACTTTTGTTGAGATGGACAAATCTAAAGTACTTCTAATGCAGACATTATTGATGGCGTTTGAGCTAGATCCTCAATAATACTGTAATGTTGAGTAGCATGGGCGTTGGGATTGCAAGAAGACTTACGAAGTACACCTTTGGAAGGTGGCCATTCAATAGGCTTAGTATTGGTCCTTTTAATCTTAAGAGGGCCAAAAGTAGGCAGAGAAGGAGGAACATCAGCGATCTCTTTCCCTATTGCCTAACGTGATATGGTATAACATTTCAACTGAGTAGCGATAGAGACAATTGCAGAACTATTCATCATGAAAACCTGAGAGCGAAGTGGAGCAGAGGGTTCAGGTTGCTCTACCATCTGGGTTTGCTGTAATGGAAAAGGTTCTTTGAGAACAACCGTAGTTACTCGGGTGCCTTTGAGAAATATACTTACTTCAGCTCGTCGAGGAGAATCCTTGGTGTAGTGCTCTTTGTCACAAATAAAACAAGGGTACTCCGGCTTACACTGTGAACCATCATTAGCATGAGCTTTAGACGAATTTAGTTTCGGGGTATCAGCTTTGGCCTTACCTTTACCCTTCCTTTTTCCCTTGGAAGTCTTATCCACTGGATTGGCCTGAACGACGTTGACTTTCGTGGTTTTACTAGGATTGGGGTAGACTGAGAAGCAGTATTATTGGAAGGTTTAGAATTTTTCTTCCCAGGATTTGAAGGAGAGGAATTTCAAGAAGTCTGAGACACAGAACCTATGATACCATCGACGGATAGTGTCGTTGGTGCTTTGGAAGTTCCAGGTTGAGGAGCATCAGGCAAGATATCATACAACATACTGAGAGTACACAAGATCGAGGTATTGGGCATGAGTAATGGACTATTATTCGGTTACACATGCCCCCATAGTTATGTCTTTAGCAATTTTATTGACAAATGAGGTATTGAACCGATCAGTTAGAAGCTGATCAAGGATATCAAACTTGATCAAGAAATTACGGTGCCTCCATTCATGAATATCATCTGAGATATGAGTAGCTCAAACCTATTTTATGGAGGTAAGGAGGTGCGTCCCGGTCTCATAGCGAGATGGTAACTAAAAATGTGTAAGAAATTCCATCGCTAAAGAGTTGAAATCTTGAAAAATGCCATGAGATATTTCAATGTACCACTTTGCAGTGACACCAGTGAGAGTCTGTTGGAAAATACGGAGTCGGATGGAATCATCAACCCAAGAGTTAGAGGAACACCATAAGTGGTAGGTCATAACATGCGCTTGTGGGTCTTCTCTGAACATGCCCTCAAACTTAGGACAATCACTATGAATCTTAGTTGGAACTAGAGGCCAATATCAGTTATGAAGAATCATATCGTTTGTTAACTTTAACACATCTGGAAGTTCCAACATAGCAAGAAATGGAAATTGAGGATTAAAAGGCATAAGAGGTCTTTGATAAAGACCCGTGTTAGCATTCCACCCAGTCTGGGAGAAAGTTTGCCCCCATATGTTCTGTCCCGAAGGATTATGACCATAGGGGTTATAAGCCTGATTTTTCTGCCCATACTAGGGATGAGGACCGGGATACTGATTGTGAGTATACCATTGAGGTCCTTGCTGAGCAACCTATCGATTTTGTTGTGGAATGTAAGCATTGCCTTAAGGTGGATTATACACCATTTGGAATTGATTTTGAGGGTAATAAGTGAAACCTTTTGGCGCACTGTATACCGCCTAATATTGACCTTGAGGAGGGTAAGTAGTGCCTTGAGGTTGAGTAGGTGGACCCTGCTGAGCAGGTTGAATGGGCTACTGAGCTGGTTGAATAGGTTGAACTGGCTGTTGAGATGGTTGAACAGGTTGAACCAGGTGCTGAGCGGGATGAACGAGCTGCTAAGCTGGTTGAACAGGTTTTATCCCTAGTGGAGTCACCAATTTGTTGGGAAGGTAAATCCTCTCTACAGATAGAGACGATCCCTCTAGCCATAGAGTGGGTCTAGCAACAAAGAGACAAGCTAAATTGTAGGTTGCTAATTAATGAATGAAAAATATAGGGTAGATCGACCTACCTCGAGTTCAACGCTGTAGTCGCTGTAGTGGTGGTGGCTTCTTGATCTTTGTCTCGACGGGTCACAATCCTTCCGCACTAGTGCTCGGATACCTACACGAAGATCAGAAAACAAGAGAAACATACAAAATAATGACTTCATTCATAATTAAATAACCATTCAAGGATGGTTAAGCATATTGTATCAAATAAAACACATTAACGAAAGATGGGAACCAGACAATAGTCATGTATATATATAAATAGAAGAAAGAGTTACAACTGGAGCCTTGACGTCGCAGCCTCCTTCACTGGAGTTCAGTTGAAGTGTGTATCAAAGGATCATCAGGGAATTTGGACGGGATGAGGGCACAAGCCTAAACTCTCTCGACAAAGGTCTCTTTCCATTCTATCTTCCCAGCGAAAAGTTCAAGAATTCTCTTCAGCATTTTAGCTATAATATGTTCAGCTAGCTTGTCAATGGGAGATGGATCTATTTATAGAGGTAGAGGAGGAGGTTGGGATCCCTGCAATGGGGGAAGGGAGACCTTATCCCTTGGGAGGTTTCCCAAAAAGGTGGAAACAAGAGTCCAAAGGAGGAGGGCCGTGGTTATTCATTCGAACCACCCCAGATGACTCGCCCACAAAGTTGTTAGGATAGAAAATTCACCTCTATATTTTAAAAAAAAATCATATATAGGTTGCCATGGGTAGCTCACTATGATAAAGCACCAATAGGCACAGGGCCTAGTGTTAATCTTCCTCATTGGTGCGAGGGAATAATGGTCTACAAGAGGGAAGGAAAAAACATGTGTTTCTGATGGTCTGCTCAGGAAATTATCAATAGAAGGAATGTTGTCCTCATGGGAAGGGATGAAATGATGGTATTTACAAGGCATGACACTTTGTTTTAGTCACATAAATGATCCTCTAATGTGCGGTATGGGGATTTCAGGGACAGTGAAAAAATGTTGTGTAACAAAGACATTCCAGCTATCCTGGCCACAACTACACCCACTGAGAAGTTATAAGGATTGGTTGCTACAATGAAATTAGTGCACAAGGAGGTTCAAACAATTCAAACAGAGTATGAGCAACAAATCACACACCTCTAGAACAAACTACAGTCAAACACATTGTCAGAGGTTCGCTCGAAGAGGGTAGTAGAAGTAAAGCAGGCATAGGATAGCATCACTACCGCGATCACCTAGTGTGACAAGTCATTGAGTGAGGAAATTGATATTTGGGCCTCTGTCCAAAATGATCCAGTCATGCACTAACTCTCTGATGCACTTAATGAGAAGGAGCAACAATTTGAAGATATTTTGTTATGAAACTAACTCCAAAAATAGAAGAAATAGGTATATCAACGCTTTAGAAATAAGCCACTTTTAGGGGGAAACCTCATATACATTACATAAATGAACAATTGTTGGATGATTCAAATGAAAAAACCTCCTTTATATATATAGAAGTCCACGGGGCAAAAATATAATCCTAGCCGACATAATAATAATAATGTAAGGGCACAATAATGACAATATGCGGGTTAGAGGGGTACAGCAATAACAATAAGGGGGCTACACTAACAAAAATAAGGGACTAAACTAGTAATATAGGGACCTAATGCGCTCCTCTCCTTCAAAAAATTATTTTCCTTAACGTATGAGTAGATCTGGATGCTTCTGTATAAAATTCTCATCCTGCCATGTAGAATCTTCAATGGGTAAGTTCTTCCACTTGATGAGATACTATGAAATTGTTCGATTTCATTACTGTTGAGTTATTTTTTTCATGATTGCTTCAGGGTCCACTATGATTTTTCCTTCCCCATCAAGTTCTAGCAATATTTTTTGAATTGGAAGTTTGTCACCTATAACCTTCTTTAAGAATGAAACATGGAAAACTGGATGCACACGCGAAGAAGCAGGAAGCTCCAATGTGTATGCCATAGTACCAATATTTTGTAACACCTTGTAAGGACCATAGTACTTTGGTGATAATTTATTATCCTTCTTAGCTTGCTTGATGAAATTTTTTTTGTATGGTTGTAGCCATAAGAAAAACATGTCTCTTACATAAAAAATTCTCTTGCTACGATGTTGATCTTCCTATTGTTTCATTCAATTTTGTGCCAAATTTAGGTTATCCTTTAAGAGTTGGAGAACCTGTTTTTGATGCTCGATGTGATCTTCCAGTGCTTGAACCTTATCATTTTCTCTTAAAGATGATGTGATGGATGATGGATGATATCCCTAAAGTGCCATAAATGGTGTCATGTTTGCTGCAATATGGAAGGAGGTGTTATACCACCATTCAAACAGAGGTAACAACTTGCCCCATTGTGTTTTTTAATCAGATACAAAAAAATGGAGATATCCTTCCAAAAAAAAATTCACTATATTAGTTTAACCATCGTATTGAGGATGATAAGATGAGCTATGAGATACTTGAATACCCAACAAGAAAATAATTACATCCCAAAATTTCCAGTAAAAATGGGATCTTTGTCGCTTACAATAGTCTTTGGGTTTCCATGTAGCTTTTTAATTGTTTCCATAAATGCAGTAGAAACTATACTTGCTTTAAATGGATGAGATCATGCACAAAAGTGTGCATACTTCATAAGTCTATCAACTATCACCATGATGACACTCTTTCCTTCAGAATTAGGTAAACCTGTGATAAAATCCATTGAAATATCCTCCCAACGTTGACTTCGAATGGATAAAGGTTGTAGAAGACCCGACGTCTTAAGTGTCTCAACTTTATTTTGTTGGAAAAAAAAACATTCTACCACAAAATTTTGAATATCATATTTAAGTCCATCCAAAAGAAAATCTTTCTTCACCTTGTGGTAAGTTTTAAAAAATCCTGAGTTTCCTCATAAAGGAGAAGTGTGAAATTCCGAAAGAATATTTTGTTTTACTTGGGAATTATTACAAAGATATAAGCGATCTTTGTACCATAAGGAATCATTTTTCCAACTAAATATTTCAGATGTACTAGGATCTTGCTGCAACTTTTGAATGAGTGTCCACACTTCTCCTTCCTTGTTCCATTCATCCATTTCTTTGGTTATCCAATTTTGTTGGATAATAGAAACGACACTAAGCAATGCTTCCACCTCTTCGTCCTTTATTGAGAGTGCATCTGCAACAACATTTAGCTTCCTTTTTTTGTAGATGATTTAAAAGTCATAACCCAACATCTTCTGAAGATATTATTTGTTCCAAAAATTGTTTAAGAGTATCTTGATCAGTTTTTACCTTGAAGGGTCTTCCCATTAGGTAAGGTTGCTATTTCTTTAGTGCATGTAGTATTTACAACATTTCATTTTCATAAATAGCTTCCTGTAGATACTTTCCTTTATTTGGAAGACTTTCAAAAGAAATGGGTCTTCCTTCATGCATTAAAAAAAGACCAATTCCATTTCCTGAGGCATCACATCCATAATAAATGTTTTTGTGAAGTTTGTCGTAGCTAAGACATGTGCTAGGCACATTTCCTCTTTAAGATGTTCAAAGGCCTTAGTTGCTTCAGGAGTCCATGAAAATGCATCTTTCTTCAATAATGTTGTTAGAGATGTTTCTATTCTCCCATAATTATGAACAACCTTGTGATAATACCTTGTTAACCTGTGAAATCCTCATAACTTCTTTATCGTTGTGGGGACTTTCCATTCCTTAATGGCTTTAATTTTTTTATGGCCTACCTTAACACCCTCATGAGATACAATATGACCCAGATATTCCACCTCTTGTAATACAAATAAACATTTGGAGGTTTTTGCATATAATTATTTTTCCTCCAATAGTTTGGGCACCCTGTCAACATGTTGAACATGATCCTTCAAAGACCTGGTGTAGATTAGTATATCATCAAAAAATACTAACACATATTTTCTAAGGAAGGGTTTGAAAATAGAATTCATCAACCCTTGAAATGTAGAAGGTGAATTGGTAAGGCCGAAAGGAATGACCAAAAATTCATAACGAAATTCATGAGTTTGAAATGTTGTTTTTAGAATATATTCAGCCTTCATTCTAATTTGATTGTATCATGATTGAATATCCAACTTGGTAAAACAAATTTATCCATGTAATTCATCCAATAATTCATCAATCACATGAATGTAAAATTTATATTTAATAGTGATCTTATTGAGCTTCCTATAATCCAGACACACGCGCTGATCCATCCTTCTTGTGCACCAATATTACTAGAGCAGAGAAAGAACTTTGACTATGTTCAATTATACCAGCCTCTAACTTTTTTGTAATTATATGTTAAATTTCACCCTTTTGGACATAAGGATATCTGTAAGGCCTAATGTTTGGAGGAATACTTCCTCGAATCAACTTAGTAGCATGATGATGATAAAGAATAGGTGGGAGGCCTTTGAGAGTTTCAAACACCTTGGAATTATTACCTAAGACTTTTTGGAGATCTGCGAAAAAGTTCCTTTCCTTCCGAAAAAAAATTCAAGAAAATTTCTTGAAAATTAAAAGCTACCGTCCCCAAATATTGTAATCATTTTACTCCTAGTACAAAATCATCACCTCCCATTGGAATGGAAACCATTGGAATATTCAATACATATTCCCCCATGGTTAGCATGATACTGTGGCATTTTCCATAGCAATTTATAGTTGCTCCATTTGCAACCATCGCTTGAAATTATCGTGCTGGGTATAGGAAGCAATTCAATTCCTTGGCTATCTTATAATGAATAAAAGGTTCTACCTGAATCAATAAACACTATTACCTTATTCTTCTTGATATTTTCATCTATCTTGAGAGTTTGAGGAGTGGTAATTCCTACCAATGCATTACACGATATGGTTGGACTCATTTCTTCTTTCTCTAGGATTGGTTCCCGGTGTATATCCTCTTCTTTTGAATTTTCTTGTTCATTTTCTTCCTCCTCTTCAAAATCTATGTAAAATAATTTCTTCTCAGCACACTTATAACCTTTAGTGTATTTTCTATCACAATTGTAGCAAAGCCCTTTTTCTTTTTATTCTTCCAATTTTTGTGGTGTAAACCTTGTAGGTTGTGGAAGTCTAGGAGTAGCAACACTTCCATCTTTATAGATGTGAGTGGTAGGCTTCCTTATTGCCATAATTTTACATTGAATTTTTCTTTCCAACTTGAATGCCTTCTCTAATTAATCAAGTTCCCAAAGGTGTACCTCATGTTGGATGTTATCCTTTAAAGTCCCTATGAAGACATAAATCCTATGTTCCTCTGGAATATCAGTTACTCTTATATTCAATCTTTGGAAGTCCTTAATGTGCTCCACCACTGAACCCTTTTGTTTGAGATTTATAAATTGGATAAAGAAGGTGTTTCTCTCTTTATCCTCATAATTTGTTATCATTTCCTTTGTAAAATTTGACCAAGCGAGAGTTTTTTTACGAGAGAAAAGCCATCGATACCATAAAAATGTATTTTTTTCTAAATATAAAGATGCAATGCGTACCTTTTGTGTGTTTTTCAAATTATTGAGATCAAAATATTTCTCCATATGTAGTATCATGTTACGTGATCCTTGCCATCAAACTTCCTTATATCGATCTTCGGAATATGGTGGGTCCTCCCTCCAACATTTGAGTTTATGAAATCACGATTAAAATTTATTTTGTTCTCATATTGAGTTTCCTCTACTATATTTTCTCCATTAGGAATCATTTCTTGTATCGTTTTTGTCAAAACTTTCTTCAAACCTTTCATGTATGCTTTTAGATCATTCTTCATGTCTTCCATGTTTTCTTTCATTTTTCATCGATCTTAGCTTTCATTTCATCCATATTATCTTCCATGCCATTGATCTTAGCTTCCATGCCATTATTCAAAACATCCATGCCTTTATTCAAACCATATATCTTAGCTTACACGCCATTCTTTGAAACTTTCATTTCATTTTTTGTTGCTCTTTGTGAGAGTGAAATTTGGTGCACTTGCTCTTGTAATTTTGATATATCATGTTGCACTTCATCATCTTCATGAGTCATAGTAGTGTATTTGGAGGGCTTAGTGGGTGTTGAAATATTTTTAGGGGGAATTTTAGAACCCAATACGTATATCTATGCTTCAATATGCCCTTGGAATCCCTTGAAGCTGATTTTCAAACAAGACTTATGCAATTTGAAAAAAAATACACACCTTTTTCTTGCTTTTGAGGTGCTCGATATTGAAAATGAATTATCTCTGTGATTTTGGATATTCAATATCTAAAATTCGGTCTTGTAGTAGCCCTCTGAATCTTCTTTCAAATTCCATAGGTTTGGCCTCATTTGGATGCTTTAAGGCAAAGTTATGCCCAATCTCCCACAATGAACTAATTATGGACTAGTTTAGTAGAATGAACTTGTATGGTGTGCCACATGTCACTGTTTCCTCCTTCGGCTCTGAAATTGATACAAAAAAAAAAAAAATTGTGTACTTCTAGTTAGTTTATACGAAATTCCAATCTGATGCTTAGAGATAGAGTTATGGTGTTTTTCCCAAGGTCACCTCTTTTAGATGAAATTTGGGAGATGGAAAAAACCGTAACTTCCACAAATCATATCTCCGAAAATATTGCAAACCACTATTCAAAATTTTTACATGAAATTCCTCAGGATTTTGGCTTCGCACGATAATAATTTGATATTTTGAAACTTCGTATAAAAAAATATATAGCGAAAATTCCACGATGACTTTTTTCGAGTAGTGGAAACCTAAAATACAATTCTCTAATACCAAATGTTATGAAAACAACTCCAAAAATATAAGAAATAGAGATATCAATGCCTTATAAATAAGCCACTTCAAGGGGGAAACCTAATATACATTACATAAATGAACAATTCTTGGATGATTCAAATGAAAACACCTCCTTTCTATATATAAGAATCCATGGGGGTCACAATATAATCCGATCCGACCTAACAATAATAATGTAAGGGCACAATAATAACGATATGTGGGTTACAGGGGTACAATAATAACAATAAGGGAGCTGCACTAACAATAATAAGGGAATACACTAGTAATATAGGGACCTAATAGATTCAAACCATAGAACCTACATTTGACCTTACATAAAGACTTGCTCATGTGCAAGAAGGCCACAAAATTCAGATAGATATTACATACTTGTGTCGGAAGGAACAGGTGTTGAGGTAGCGCATGCAACATTGGCCAAAGTAAGCACTACAACTATCCCAGACGCTGGAAGATAGATTGAAGATTATTCAGCAGACTCACTGTAGCATGGAGATGGTTGCTGAGAGGCCTAATAAAGACATGATGGTTCAACACACGTAGAGGGGAGCAGTGCAAAGCCTTGACTTAGTGCTCCCTCTCCAAACTTATTTCAAAAAAATTCAAGCTAAAACTAAGGAGACATTTCCTTAGTGACTCGAGATGAGTCACATCTTTGGGTTGGTGGCCTACTGCAGCTGGGTCCCCTAAGATGCAAGTTCCAAAGACACTTTTGTATGATTTTTTATGTGTGCACTGCACAAATGAATTCAATGGGATTTTTGCACCAAATGTGGATATAATTGGGCTTAAATATAAAATGTGGGCCTCAAATGATGGTTTGATACCATACTATCAGCGCACTAGGCCTGTTATAAATAGATAGATTATGTCTAGGCTAAAAAAATAATACATGTGCTATTAGATATTGATGATATAATAGTTGATGCGTCTGTAAGGGTTTTGAGTTTGTTTGAAAGGCTCATGCTGGCTACGTTTACAGAGACCTAGTCTTGACTGTGTGCGTGGAAGTGTTTGTAAGGGTTTTTTAAGGGTTTTGAAAAGACAATTGATGTATTGAAAGATCTGAAAGATAATAGAAAAAATGGTTTTGGTGAATCTCTCTGTGTTATGCGTCTATATTTCTTACTGCTTATGTTCTGTTAAGATTGCATTGTCTGTTTACTTGTAATTATTAAAAGGTATCTAATATGATTATGAATGATAATTGGTGATTAAGAGATATTATACATGTTTACATTGACTAAGATCTAGATCTGGTTCTAATATGTTATCTGCGCTAAAGAGAACAATATTTCTTTGTTATTTTGTTGATACTTGCGTATTCTCTCTCATTCTGCTATAAATTTTTGCACATATCTGTATAAGTTCACTTAGGTTGTTGTTGAGGACTACTTTATTAAAATTCTCTCTTGGGGTATGGAAACCTGGTTCGAGCACCCACCCATAATGCTTCAGGTGATACTTTGGTATGTGTAAGAAAATCATTGTCAAAAGGGCCAGTAGTTGGACGTTTTGTTGGTTTATCTATAAACTCTGAACCTAGGTTAGGAGCCCTTAAGACAACACCACTAGACCCTATTATGGTTATTTTCCTCCTTATATATAGAAATTTTTGAGGCCTACTTGCATTAAGTTTGGGAGGAGTATACTTGATAATATTTTTTTTACAGTCTCCTTTTCGTCTTCTTCTAGGGTGTGTATTTTTTTTCCTTTTATGGATGGAAAATGCCTTCCCTTTCCTTTCCTTCATTAATCCTTTTTTTTTTTAGTAAGTTCTTCATAAGCCTCTTAGAATACATTTCTGCCCATGTCCAAAAAATAAACTGAAGTGATGGGATGTTGTATTTTATCCAATGAATCAATGATGATTAACTTCATTAAGTCAATGACAAAAATTCTAGTTTTTCCAGGTTACTTTGCAGGTGACTTTTATTAAATTTGGAGTGAGTTTCTAGAGAAAAAACGTTGGTAGAGTGTGTGGTACTCTTCAGAAAATATTTTGCTAATATGAAACATAGGCCTAAAGAGTTTTTGCGGTGTGCTACATGATTTTTTAGCCTCCTGTAGTATGCACAAAATCCCCTCATGCTCAGTAAAAATAAAATTCTTTTGAAGTGGCAGGGTGATTTGATAATTCATGGGAATGGTGTTGATGATTATGAAAAAGGTAATTTTTTTAATGGTGATGGAAAAAATGGAGTAAGTGGATTGTTGTAGGGTGAAATTAGGTGAAAAATATGGGAAAAACTAGTTTATTATGCATGTTGATGAAAAGTATTGTTGCTATTATTCCCCGAGTGTATTTTCTTAAGATAGAATGCTAAAGATTTCATTCATCTGTAGCTCTCTCTTCAGACTAGTGTTTCCTATAGAAATAAAAGACCTTCTTGTAGAAATTCATGGAAGTTATAGAATGAACATGGAAATGGGATGGTATATGATGGTTTAGTTGTGGATAATTAAGGTAAATGAGAGATGGTGTAGGAGAGATTCTACTTGAGGTGCCTCAAATGACGATTTCACTCAAGGCTATATTTTTTATTATTATTTCCTTTTCTGGTTCATCAAGCATTAAATGTACTGAAATCCCTAATACTTAGAATTAGATTTATATCCTTATTTAATGTGTAAACTAACCCCAAAGAGGGGATTATTGTAAATATTCAACCAATATCCATTGTCTAGAAGTGGTATTTTTTCCTCTGCTGTTGTACTAATTATGATAGAGTCATTATCATAACAATTCTCCACCAGCTATGGCATTATCCATCTAGTATTGATTTTTCCCTTGAAATACTTGAGCCTAGACTCAAGCAATAGAGACCAATTACCAAATTGGAATTAGTTGGCTTTAATTTATTTGCTATGGAATATTTTTATTTGCAACTAGATCACTTGAGTGTGTAACAAGGCTTGCATTCTATATTAATCAAATGCATGTATTTTTTGTATCCTATCAGCCCGTGCTTTCGTGAAAATGATGTTAATATGGGATTCCATAATCAATGTGTTGCACTCAAATCAAATTGAAAATAAATCCTTCCTCTGGTATAATATCTCATAGGTGATTAAACTAGTGTTGTAGGCCCAAGTGATGGCCCTTAGGATTGTAGCAACAAGGCTACTACTCTGAAGGGTCTTAGATTTAATTTTTAACCCAATATTCATAAAAAATTAAGAGTGTTTAACACTATATGTGGAATAAGCACTATCTCATCCTTTTCTTGACTTTTATGTAGGTGAGAGTACTTAGATGCAATCTATTTGTATGGAGACCAATATAAGTATTCTATGCTACAGGAAAGATTGAAAGTGTATGGAATGAAATACAACAAAAAAACATATGCTAAATGCAATTAATGAAGGAAAAACATCTTAACTATAATGAAATGAAAGCATACCTATTCAATTGTGCAAGGAAATAAAAAACATTGTTGATGTAAAATATTGGAAATAGTAAAATATAATTATGTTGGAAAAGGTAAATTTATACAAACATTTAGGTGAATGGATATACTTGGTATCTTTACTTCTAAAATTTCAATATGATCGTTCTAAGGTCATTGTGATACATCAAATAAGGTAAGCCTAATATTGGATGCAAATTAAATCGAGTTTCAGATACAAGTTGCAAACAGTTACAGGAGTCCCTATTGCGCTATAGAAGGAAGTCCAACGAGTAAGAAAATATGTTAAATTCAATGTTGGGAAAAAATAGAAGATAAGGAGACATGGTAAAATTATAACGAACACATGTCCAATTCATCACTCTAGCTCGAAAGTTAAATCTAATAAACATACATGAATATAGGGTTTCCCGTAGTTGCAAAATATGGGATTCGATAGACACAATTATACAACGAATGATACAAAGAAAATAGGTAGCAACAAATGAAGTAAAATAAATACATAAAAAGGAAATACAATTAAAAATGGAACTGCTATCAACACTATAATCTAGCACTCAGATACATTATAACAAAATGTTATTCATAAACCATGTAAATAAGAATTCATATAAGTCATGTTCTTAAATAAGCTACTAAGATAAACAATTGTATAAAAAATAATGGTACATGAGGGATTTTGAGCACCAAGGTTGGGCCCTAACCTAGGGATTCTCAAGACCCTTATGTAAAGGATGGACTTAGAACTAAAACCAAAGATTACTTTCATTAACTAAATAATTGCTTGTACATGGAAACATTTTCATAACGTGAACTATAAAATAATCCTAATGTTGTACATGCATATTCTCTTTATTATAATCCTTATATTGGGCTACTTAAGTCCACTATTTATATAGAATGGATACGGGAAACATTCTTTAGGAGAGGACTCCTTTCCCTACAAAATACCTAAAAATCAAGATTGTGTTTCCTGGAACAATGTGTAGTAGTAAGAACGAGTATTTATTATCCTCAGCCAGCTCAGTTGGAAGTTTCCTATAGTAAGGAGTAGGCCCCACAAATATCTCTTGATGGATCTCCTCAAAATATGTGGAAATTCCTATTAATATATTGCAAAATAGTCATGTTAGAAACATAAGGCATGGAAAACTTCCTTGACACTCCTAATAACTCATTAAGATACTAAAATGTTATTAAGTGAAAAAAGGAATGATTAATTTATATTTTATGTGCCTTACATTTTACCTATTTGGGAGGCCCATCACACCCCCTTACTAAAAAAATTCTTACCCTTTCAGAAAATTAATCTTCCTCCCTACTCTTCTATTCCTCTAACAATGGTCTCCTCGCTTTAATGGGCCTTAAGGGAAAGAAGGGATTCTTTACAGCACAAAGGCACTTGGGAAATAGGGAGATGCAAAGCTTCAGCACTTCAAGACTAGCTTGCCATGGATCTGAGCAAGATTTTATAGATGGGGAAGGAGGGAGTTGGGATCCCTATTATTATGGGATTGGCCCTATCAACAAGGAAGGTTCCATAGAAGGTGGCAAAACTACTTCCCTTCCATAGAACTCCCGCAGCCAAACCTCCCAACTCAAGATAGGCAAGGGTTGTGAGTTTGTTTGAACTCAACTTCCGCCATCCATATTTAAAAAACAGTCCCTAAAATGGGTGGCGCGATTGCTGCTCTATGACAGAGCGCCAAGTGGCGCGACCTCTTTACAGGATTTCCCTGATTGGCGCGAGCACTGAACTGTCTACCCGCGCCAATGCAAAAAGAGCTATTTTTCATGAGTTTTGCAAGGAGATGTCTCAAGGGGAATTGAAGCTCATACTCAGAAGGATGCATTGATGATGTTTTCAAGGCATGACAGTGTTCACAGGTCACATAATGGGTCCTCCATTGTGCGGGACGGGGAATGGTAGGGACGGTGACAAATTACTGTGTAACAGATGCCCCCTAAAGCATGAGGCCCGAGAGAGAGAGGGGTGAAATGCTTTACGAGAACATGTCCAACCGAAGGCCCGCCGTCGGAAAACCTGCGCAGAAAGATACAACTGATATCTCAAGTACATGATGTATATATATGGTATGGACGCAGCCATCCGAACAGAGTATGCTATAATCCGGATCTAGGGTATGGGCGCAGCCATCCAACTAAGATCAAACAAATAGACTCAGGTATGGTCGCAGCTATCCAATCAGTGAGTCATGTACATAATGATAATAATCCACAATCGCAGCCTGGATTACAACAGACACAATCCAGGGTCTTGCGCTCCATCTCGACTCAAACAAGTACAAGTTCGAGCATGCGAATATGTGAGCTGATGTCGAACATGCAAGAACATCGTCTGATTACCAGCCAATGATGAAAGCTGTTAACAGACGCGAGAGAAACCACCAATAATGACGATGGTCCTCAAGGTACTACAGGTACAATCTACGGCGTGTGAATAAATGAGCTAACGTCGAACACCCGCAGAATCATCCGATCGGAGGCCAATAATGAAAACCTCTCGTCGAATGCGACGAACCTGCCATTAAGGCATGCAGGCTCCAAGGTCCCATCAGGAGTCTCTAGACCAACTTCCTGGATAATGAGTTGAAGTCGACAGGAAGTGACCTTGATCGAAGGTGGGCCATAATGATTCCCACATCATCGACACGAGACAGAGGAACATAATGTTTTGTTGTGAATCAGGGCCATATGAGAAACAGAGGGAGGTTGATATTCGCAGAGGCCAACTTCTCTTGAACATATAAACGGCACGACAATGGACTTGGCAGTATTTGACGTCAACAGATCAAAGGTCATGGCGACGAGGCAGTGAACAGATGAGAGGTCAAAAGAGATTACCCAAACGCATGGAAGCAAAGTGAAGCAACGAGATGAGATGTCCCCAACCCGACACGAATGCAGACAAGTGCCATGTTCAAGAGCGACATACTGCCGACGACAACGACGATGGTTCCATTTTTTCCCCCACCATTTCTGGCGAGTACCCCAATTATTTTTGATAACAAGCTTGAAGGGGATAGCATATGCTTGTGATATAAGTCCGCCCTTCGGGCGAATCCATCCTAGTACATTTAACGAGCCCTAGGAAGGAGGAACTCGGTGAACGTCATCACGACTGAATCCAATGTCATCAGTGTTTAACGAGTCTGACAAAGGAAGAACTCGGCGTCTTTTCATGTTTAGAGAGTTTGAAAAGACAGCGGAAAAGAAAACTCCACAGGTCCCTCTTCGTAAATAGTTCCCCAGATCCGAAAAGGTAGAAAACAATATCCGGGAAAACCTCCTAGTCGCGATAGGCTAGGGTATTCCTTTTTCGTAATCAATCCATCCCGGCCCGAAAAAGGGTTAAACTTATACCGGGTGAATGTCGATTCGTGTCCATTTTAACGAGATCAAAACGACAAGGGCCTCGGCAATCTTTTCATATTTAGAGAGTCAGAAAAGAGCTGAAAGATGACTCCAGAGTGACTTTTTCGTGTATTTACCGAGTCCGAAAAAGTATAAAATACAACTCGTTTCCACCTTCTAAGTCGCAAAAACCTGTCACTGCACATACCCAACAAGCGTAAAATTCATTTTCGACATAATACATGCAAATATTTGACAAGAAATAACTTTAAAAACTCATTTTAACGTCGAAAAGTTATAAATATGTCCAATGGTAAAAAATGAAATTACTTTTTACTATTTACCTTGTGGAGAGTAGCAGTGGTCCATTTGGAGCAGAATCTTCTGACGGCGATTGCGACCGATCCAGGTAACCATTCAGCGTCTCGTCTGTGACAGGTAAGAGGCGCTCCTTTTCTCTTTCTTTCCATGTATTTTTTAATGAATTCCCTTAAAAAACCAGCTCTGTAAGGGCACTCTTGAATTTTTAGGGCCGGCCCAAGTGGCGCGGGTATCGGGCACGGACCCGCGCCACTGAGCTCTTTTTATCACAGGGCCCGCGCCACGTGGCGCGACTGTAAGCAAAACAGTCGCGTCAGCGGCGCAACCCAAATTTCCGCCTAAAAAACCCCTATTTATGCCAAATTTTTGAATTTTTGAGCTTACAGAAGATCTAATTAAGGGCTTTGAACCATGTGAATGCAGATAAACAGTCAGAATGGCGATTGAATGGAAGGAACGGGAACACGGAGATGAGGACGAAGAGGCCATGCAAAATGAGAATTGCATGAATGCTCTAAGGGACTGTGGCTTAAAGAAATTCTTCCTCACGCCATGCTTACGAGCTCAGCCTGAGCTCCTCCAATATTTGATCAACCTCTGGGATGAAAATGACCAGGTATTTAGAATACGAGACCAGGTGTTGGAATTGGAGGTCACCGACATTTACTTTGTTACCGGATTATCCCGCAGGGGTCCAATCCCTGTACTGACTGGGAGCAGACCATCAGGGGAGAAGATGGAAGAAGTAATGGCGCGGGTGTGCCGTGGGGCACAAACAGGAACAGGGAGCAAGAAGGTGTACATCTCGACCATCCCTGACCTAGCACTGAGAGTCGTACTCCACACCATTACGCGGGCTGCTGGATCGCAGGCACCGCACGAGGCTTCAAAGGCTCAACTCTTACTGGCCTCAGAATGCATGGGTCCCCGACTGTATGACTGGGCAACAGCTGTCACCATTAACATGAAAAGGCAGCTCACAAAGTGCAAAAAGGGCAAACTGAAGCAGTTTGGGTATGGTTCCATATTGGTGTCGTTCATTCTGGAACGCATACCAACCTTCCAGGGCCAAGAGGCCCCTGTGGCGAGTCCAGTACCACGAGAGCCGAGAATGGCTCGCTGGGCAGCACTGATGCCCAGATCTGGAGGCGGGCAACAGATGTCCTGGACGCCCGAGTTCTTCAGATGGATACGGCGCCAACTGATCGTTGTGGAAGATTGGCCCTATGCGGGAACTGACTTTACAGGGGACCCGGATCTCCCGCTACCAGAAGGAGACCACTGGGACGAAGAGCTGGGTAAGACCTCATATTTTTGATTTTATGTTTATATGATTTTTTGTTAATACACAGTTGTCTTAACATAAATATACATGCATGCAGATGTAGGACCTGAGAGACCAGCCGGGATGTCTCCTATCTTCCGGAGGACACAGCTCGCCCCTGAGATCCAGGGGGAAGGTGCCGGAGGAGAGGCACTGGTTCAGAACCTTGAGGGGATCGTTCATGGGATCCCAGACTATGCCCGACTGTCAGATGTACCATTGGAGTACCAGCGCCATACGGTGGGAGTCCCAAATCGGCTCCACCGAATCCTGAGGCGGCTAGTGCGTGCAGTAACGTGCTATCATGAGCACCATGCTGATTAGTCTCTAGGATTTATGCTACCCCTATTTTTTGAGAGACATAGCGTCTCCGGATGTACTAAGACGGCTATGTGTATTTTTTTGAGTTTTATGTGACGCACACTGTGCAAACATTTCGACACACATATATATATATATACATATGATTATTTTGGATGGATCTTTCTTTACATGTGATGATGTTTTCTATATGTCATGCAAATGTCTAATACAGATGTGATCTAATGTATCAGTTACATAACAAACGACCCAATGCGAAATGTATTCACACAATGCATTTAATCACACATTTCATTTTTACGCAAGCTTAAAAGCACACATGAACACACACATATGCAAACTATGCTTGAAACGAGTTTTATTTTTACGCAAGCTTAAAACACAAACTATGCTTGATAATAAGAAAGACGGGCATGCCCCCTAGCATGTTGTCTCAAATCGAGGCACATGCCCCCCAAGCTTCACTCGATTGAAAATGGAGTGAAGATTGAACATACACGAGATTTGAGCTGAAACTGACAAAACTCGAATTGAATATGCTTGTGTTTCATTATTTTAACGAGGTTGACACACTTAAAAGAACTATCCTTGAACAGCTTGTTTCATTGTTTTTAGGAGCTTGACACAAGTGGAGGAACTATGCTCCAAGATCCTAGTTTCATTTTTTAAAGAGCTTGACCCAGGGAGGAAACCATGCTCTAACCGACTTACATCAAAATGAACAAGAAGGCGGCGCTCCCAAGAGTTCCGCTCCTGATGGAAGGGAAACATCCTGGAAGTCAGGACCCAATGCCCCCAGCACATTATGCACTAGGCATCATCACTGAGTACAGGCACGGGGTATGTAGCCACATAGTTGACCTGCGGTGGAGCAGATACAACGGGTGGATAAAAACCAGGAGGGGGTGATGGCGGACCAGATGCTACATTGGGACCAAAGAACGACAGCTGATCAATGGTCACAATCCGTCCTTCATGCGGAAAACAGGCCACACGAAAAAGGGAGGAGACAAGCGCTCCCATGGCATAGGTGTAATCGCGCCCCATGAGCAGATGAAAATCCAAGGGGCCTGGAACGACCATCACATCCATATGGACGGTTTTCCCTCCCAAAGTAATTGGTAACCTTGGAAGGATCCCCAACGGTTGACTGGTCCTTCTATTGAATGACAACAGATTCTGTGTAACAGGCGCAAGCGGTGGTGAACCGAAAGCTTGCCAGGTAGTTGAAGACAGAATACTAACAGACGCACCTTCGTCTATAATGGTACTGGGTACGACCAGACCAAGAGCCTGTACTGTGATCTCGAAAGGCACATAAGACGGAAGGCGAAATCCCGCAAATCGATTCCAATCAAAGGAAGCGACCAAACTACTCGGAGGGGCTACCATCGAAATGCGAAGGTCTTCCCCTGATGTTACGGAAGAAGAAGCCTCCTCCATGACCTCCATCTCGAAGGCGGGAGGAATATCCTCTCGAGCCTCCATCATGGGAGGCGGAGGAGCGGCTTCTTGAAGCACAGGGACAGGAGAATCTTTCTCCAAGTCCGAAGAATCTGAAGAAACCAGAAGGACATGAGGAGTGTGAGATCCACTCTCGACAGAAAAGACCTGGTGCACCGCGGACGGGGCCAGTTCAACCGATCCTACGACCAATGGTTGGTCAGGGATGGATTCGTGAATTTGAATTTCTGGGGGAGTGGGATCGACCAAGGACGACTCTTGACCAATCATAGGATCAGCTGGCAGAGAACTCAAAGAAAGCCGATTATAACCAGGTGGAAGGCGTGGTGTAGAATCGACTGGGTTGTCCAAGACTTGCCTGGCTTCATCCATATAAGGACAAAGGTGAATGGCATGGTGCCCATCACACAACTTACAGGGATTGGTGATCTTACCCTGCTTCTTAGAATTCTTATCAACAGCAGCTGAAGACGTGCCCCCAACTTGACTCCCGGAAGTCAAAGACAATGGTGGGTGGCCGTTGGACCATACTTCGAGCACCTTGGGAATGCCAGGGCAGTCTCGAAGAAGATGGTCTCCCGTGCACAACATGCACGGGAACTTGACTTTCCGAGGAGGGTTGGAAGGACTATCGAGAGGAGATTCCTTAGGGACAGTAGCTGTACATTTAGCCTCTCGCTTATCGGACTTCTTCTTCTTAGTCTTCTTCTTCTTCTTTTTAGCCACCTGGTTACTCGAATCCAGGCTTTCACCAGGCGAAGCAGAAGATGAGGACGCAGAAATAGGCGAAGAAGGGGAGAGGTCCACCTTGGAATCAACACGAGGTTGTTCAGGTGGAGGAACTGATTGAACAGTAGTGGAGACATTCGGGACAACAGAGGTTGAGAATAACCAAACCGGCAACCCAACAGTTAACCCAGGAAGGGACAACGTCGCCATGTAAGGAGCACCAACATTTCCAAAAGGAGGAAAATGACCAGGATTCCCTTCTGAGGGGATTCCTTGGTTGGTGAACTCTGAAAAAGTTGCCATCAAACTCAAAACCACACACGAGCTGAAAACGAGTTAAGACACACGATCAAACGGTCAACAAGCAATGTCTAAACGGGTGTGTAATCGTGGGCGATTAATTTTACCACATTGGAAAGTAAGAAATTCTACCGTTTCATGTTTTAAGAGTCGAGAAACGATAAAAATATGACTCTATCTCTTTCAGAGTTGACACAAGCATGAAAGGACAAGCGCTTGACGGTCTTTTCAAGTTTAGGGAGTCAGAAAAGACCAAATGACTGCTCAGGAAAAACTAGGCACAAAGGGTGTACCAAATATCCGTGAACCGCAATATACACCTTGGTTTCAAAAATGAAACAGAAATCGACCAAGGACTTTCCGTACGTGCAGGTAGTCTCCCCGAATGCTGTGTTCGGTGTATCACGGGTATAGGGCGGCAGACTCGGCTTCCTATGGATAAAGGATTGAAAAACTATAGGGGTCTCCCTTTATATACGCGACGGTACGGGGAGCGCAAGTCCGTACTAGCGCTGTCTAAAGCCAATAGGCGAACGACAGCTGCTAGGTTTAACGACGCCCGAACACGTCTCTAGCCTAGACCTTCTAAATATGTTGCGTTAATTTCCAATGTTGCCTTAGGTTAATTGAATAAATTTTACAGTTGATCTTCAATTAAGTTTCAATTTCCAGGCCTTATCGTATGTAGTGTCTCCTAAATGCAAGCTATATGCCACGATGCAACATTTCGTTCGATGAAAACTAGTTAAATGAGAGTCGAGAGCTTTTATACAAACGAAATGAACGGAATACAAACAAGAATGTCTCTAATGCAACTAATGCAATTGCACACTTTTCATTCAAACACTAATCACTAGTAATACGGAAAAGATGACAATTTGCACTAATTAAAAACAAAAGAGATTATATATTTTTTTTTGATTTTCAATGTTTAATGGCTAATGTGCACTGAAAACAAAAGGAACAATTGGAGAAATGATAACTAAGAGAGCGAAGCAAGAAACATTCACTCAACAAAGCAAGCAACCAAATCTCTAAATCGACCCAAAGTCTCTCAAATCGAAGAAAGACTCGAAAACACCCAATGGACCGTGTGATCTAGGTCCAAAGCAAGGGCAAACGAATTCTGAATGAAAGAACGAAAAATCACTCAAAAGACGCAGCAAAACAATCAAAGACTGCTAAGAGAGCGTGGAGAATCAATCAACAAGTTGACAGGACAATCAAGACACCAAAACTCCCAAGGAGGGCTCGATTCACTATGCCACTAGATGCCCTAGGGCTCAAATCGTGAAACCGATAGATAGAGGCAAACAACCAAAGGATAGCGGTGAATTCCAGTCAAACAAGACTCCAATACACTCAAACAATCAGGAAATCAAGAAGAAAAGTACTGGTCAAGCTCAGAAAGCCAAAAATTGAAGAAACCCAAAAAAGTCACAGGGGTGGCGCGACTGTGGCCTTGAAACTAGCGCCAGAGGCCGAGTGGCGCGAGACAGACAAATGCAACACGCGCCAAGTGGCGCGACTGTCAGGTAAAAACCCGCGCCAGTCGAGTTCTTCAATGAAAATTAAAAAACAAGCTAATCTGAAAAGAGACCAACACAAGCTAAGCAAAACAAGAGGCTAAAATAATGAAAGAATCCAACCCAGAAGGTTCATCAAGCAAGGAGAAACAATCAAAGCGAACCAATCATAAACGGGACAAGGAAAACCGGACGTTCCCCAGCGGATTCGCCAATTTGTTGAGGAGGTAAATCCCCTCTGCGGACAGAGGCGATCCCTACTAGCCCAACAGGGGTCTAGCAACAAACAAACAATGCTATGACGCAAGCTCCTAGTTACGAAATGAAAGACTTGGGATAAGAGCCTACCTGGATTCCAACGCTAGATCTGAAGAAGAAGATGCCCCCGTCCTTCAGCCCTGGCAGATCACAATCCTTCCACGATCTCCGTGAACGAACACCTGCACACAGAAGAGACGAACAGATACATGCATAGGAACCAGCATACGTAACTAAATATCGGTCAGAAAAGATATTACTCGCATTAACATGATTGCAAAAGGAGTGGAACCATAATCATAGTCATCTATTAAAGTGATAAACGAACAGAAGTTACAACCGAGTTCTGACGTCGCAGCCTCCTTCGAACGGGTCCCCGGTTGTCCACGTCTCGCAAAGCTCGCCAAGGAAAGGGAAACCTCTCCAGAGTCTCGTAACAATGGTCTCCTTGCTTAATGGGCCTTAAGGGAAAGAAGGGATTCTTTACAGCACAAAGGCACTTGGGAAATAGGGAGATGCAAAGCTTCAGCACTTCAAGACTAGCTTGCCATGGATCTGAGCAAGCTTTTATAGATGGGGAAGGAGGGAGTTGGGATCCCTATTATTATGGGATTGGCCCTATCAACAAGGAAGGTTCCATAGAAGGTGGCAAAACTACTTCCTTTCCATAGAACTTCCGTAGCCAAACCTCCCAACTCAAGATAGGAAGTGGTTGTGAGTTTGTTTGAACTCAACTTCCGCCATCCATATATAAAAAACAGTCCCTAAAATGGGTGGCGCGATTGCTGCTCTATGACAGAGCGCCAAGTGGCGCGACCTCTTTACAGGATTTCCCTGAGTGGCGCGAGTACTGAACTGTCTACCCGCGCCAATGCAAAAAGAGCCGTTTTTCATGGATT